>PNEQ01088984.1:9403-41061 GCA_003012365.1 Medauroidea extradentata | reverse complement strand
TGAACTGTGATAAGAAAAGAAAGAAAAAGAATAAAACGTTTAGTTTAAGAAGTGTGAAATCTTGGACTAAAGTCATTGCTTTCTAGTCGTTTTTACGGACCCACTTAAGACCCCTGAGATAAGAGGACGCTCGTTGCTGACCGGCGCACAAGTTAAAAATTAATATAAAGGTTATCGTGGCTGTATGTACCATCACAACGGGAAAGAACTGATATTCATGTATATTTTCAACGTAAATATTTACTTATACACGTGTGACGTCACATTTGTGACCATTGATATACTCGCGGAGATACTGATATATCATTGAAGCGTAGTGATACGCGCTAACGAAACATATCAATATACACAAGATGGCGGCAGTGAAGGTCTCGTCGACTATCGAAGACCGTGATCACCGCGATCGCAGCAGCGAGAGTTTGACGTCTACCTAGTTACCATGCATATATCTATGAAAATGTGTATAACGCTGTTTGTTTACGTCTAATACAGTGCCGTATATTTACAAAAAATATATGCTGCGGGGAAGTTTATGATAGTTATTTTCGTTACATAAAGAAACGAAAAATATTGTGGAACCTTACAGATGTCGCAATGGGTGGGAACACTAATTAAAATGATCAAAACGTGTGGAAATATCATTTTCAGCTGCTTGTGTAGTCTGCAATTCCAAATTTAACATGACGAAAGTGCGGATGACGTCAGTTTTTTCAGTAGAACTTTATGTGTCACTAATATTGTGACCTTGTCAACATTTTCTACGTAAGCAAGGCTATGAACGAAGTTGTTAATGTGAGTGTTCTATGGTTAAACTTTTTTCTATCACTGATACTTTTATATTTGGTTTTATGATTAGCCGGTTGAATATGTTCATAATTTCTATACAACTATTCTACGTATGAAATAATTTACTAAATATTAATTTAGCTTACAAATTTCTGTAGTTAAATTCTTCCAAAAATATTACAGAAAAGTACTTTTTCTATTCATCTTTACAGTACGTGTAGGGAAGAAGTAAACTAGGTCGGTAGTGCCGTTTTAAGTACGTGATTGTTAACAAAATCGATTTTGTGATTTCTCACGAAACTAACAAAAGAAAACTAGGAAAGAGCAGTATATTGCTGTAAGAACAGGTACAAAGTAACAAAAATGTATATGTTTTAAGAAAGTTTAAGGTTATCAAGTAAAAACTGTTAAATTTTTATGCTTATACACTGGGGTGTCCGGGGAGGTGTGGTAATCAATCATTAATAACAAGAAACGCGAAGAAATTAGTACGCTATCATTTCTACATGCAAAAGAGGCTGCAATAAATACTGTTTTGTACGTAACTATCGTATCAAGTTACGGGAGGGCCGCCATGCAGTGGGAAAATTAACGCTAACGTGGAGGACTATAAAAGAATGTCAAACAATGTGGCCAGTCAGATCTTTATTTATTTTTATATGCTGCTACTTCTGGCTGAGCCTTTTTTAAAATCTCTGAGCTAGAAGCTGGCACCAAGGCACCCTTCTATCACATAAAAGTTTTCGTCTGGCTGGCGACAGCCAATGTGCGTGCAGTGTGAGAGAGATAAGAAATGATCGTTGGAGATAAGCTAGGGAGGTTGCGAGCGGAAGTAGTCAAGGTCAACCGGTACAGTCTCATGCAATACAAACACCGCACGTGACCACACGCATCTCACACAAGATGTTTACATTGAAAAATACCTTACGTCCGTATGTCACAGCGTTGAGCGTAGGGGCAGCAGCCAGCTGCTAGCCTGATAGTTACTCTACCCTCCTACAAAGTTACAAAGGTAAAAAAATAACTTTCCTCGTTTACATGAATAAAAACGGTACTGTAATTAACAATCCTTCTGGGTCACTGTACATATATGAACACATTTTAACACTACTAATATTAAAATTTAATTTTATGTATGTAAACTGCATCATAGAACACATAATTTACCGCTTTATTCTTACACAATTTGTCATATTGTAAAGCAATAAAATTTTAATCATGTTATACAGAGTTACCGTATTTACTCGCATAATCGTCGCATATTTTTGACCAAATTTTAGGCCCAAAAAATGCGGTGCGGCCATTATAAAGGGTTTTCAAAAAAATTACCTTCTAAATTTTTTTGGTGTGGAACATAACAAATGTACATTTCTTCCTATATTTACTCGTTCATAACATGACCATTTCTTCTAAAATAAAGAAAAAGATTTTGTCGGAGTATAGTAAACATGGAAAAATTAAGACTACAAAATCTTGTTAATCCATTCATGTGCGTCACTCAATGAAAATCGTTTAAAATTATCCCGCATAAGACATTTACGTATTACGGTCCATTACATGTACGCTATTATTTCCCATGAAGTAATTTAAAAACGAATCCGATTCACGCTTAAAACGTTACAACTCTCCAGACACAGTTACGTTATCAACAGAGAATCATCAACCAGCGAGCGTGACTCATCGTGTCGGGCTTGGGCATGGATGTTGTGTTGTTCTTTTACCACCCACATCGGCTCTTAAAAACATCGTTGTTAAGGGTGCGGCAAACCTTCTCACCAATTTTTCTACATCGCAATGCAAAGCAATGATTTTTAATTTTTCTTTTTAATGCCCGGGACAATTTGTTTTGCAACCCTGTATTCATTGTAACCCGTAGTTACCGTCATTTCACAAGCACCACACTGAAATGTTTGTTTACGACACACGTGCGTGCCTGGCTCGCAGGACGAAGAGGGAGGAAAGATAAAGACGTGAGAGGTCGGCTTGCTGTGTTGCATCTTTACTCGCGCGTCGTGCGCCTCGCTAGCAACGTTTTATCACACGTAACTTGCCAGATATTTACTGTGGGTTTATTAAAGGCTAAGTAGCGATGGACGACTACGTTATAAAGTTTAATACTGTTCTAAAATATGTGATGAATTAAAACCCAGCAGAATCGATTTTTTATGTCTTTTAACCAAGATATAATTAATAAAAATTTATTAAATTTTTTTTTAAAAATTCTGTCAGAGTTATCTGAAGTCCGGGACATCGAGGTCCGAGTTATCAAGGGTTCACTGTACTAATAAAGCAAAGTGCATTTCTATATCTCCTTGTAAATGCAACATTATGCACTGGCAAATGTATACCAAAATTTGGAAGAAACACTATTTAAAAAATATTAGAAAATTATTCTAAAAAATCAATATTCGTTCGAAAACTATTCGAAATCCTAAAACTACTATTCGCACACCCCTACTAGCGGCCAATGGTTCAACTGATATGAGGCGGGAGATTCGAAAGCGCCAAGTAGAAGAAGATAATGAGGATATAAGGGTACAGTGGTTGTGGGAAGCTGAATGACAGGGGATGTTATCTTATATTTAGACCTAGTGGTTGCCTGGATTTAGTGATATAATGATGAGTAAGTTCCCATCGTCTGAGTTCAGAGCTATTGCTTGCAGGTGGCAGGACCCTCACCACTCTAGTGCTGCAGCATGACACAAAGCCTTTGTTATGATGGGCTGCATGGGCAGCAACTGGTTTATCCTGTGGGTTGGTCTCTTTACCTGCTATGGCTTGTCTGATGTCTGCTCTGTGGCCATTCATTCTCTGTCTCAAAAGTGTTGGTGGTGAGGCCAAAATATTAAGCATCACAGTGTGAATACTGTAGCTAGTAGATCAATTTCTTGGTAGCACAATAATTGTAACTGCCTTGGATGGGATAAATGTGGTCGGTTTGCCTGCTTTTGAATGATGTAGAGGGCTGGTGGATGGCACACGTGCCACAACGTGAGCTAATACAGGGATGAGAACCTTTGAGATTGGTCCTAGTAGTGTTGGTAGCTGTAGAAGGTGGGAGTTTGGGACGTACTAGTTTGTTGCGGAGGTTGAGTGGTCGTCTGAAAACCAGCCTGGGTGGTTTGGAAAGAAGATTTTGGGTTTGTGGTGAGGACAAGATTTTGTAGCCTGAGTTGAGAATAGGTCGGAGTTTGCCTAGGCCTTCATGATATGGTACCACCTGGGGGATTTCTGTATTTTTGGCTTTGGTAGTGTTGCTGGTATTGGAGGTGGCTCGTTAGATTTATTTTTGTACCAGGGGTTCAGGGTAGCCTCTGTCTGTGAAAGCTTTGGCTATTTGTTGGCACTGTTTGTTGAGGTCACTGGGAGTTGAACATATGCGATTGGCTCTAGTGCCAAGGCTGTTAGGTAGTGACTTTTTGGCATGGTATGGGTGACAGCTGTTGAAATGAAGGTATCAAAGGTTGTTTGTTGGTTTTGTGTGTACTGAGGTGAAAATGATGCCATTGTGTAGTGCCAACTCGACATATAGGAAAACTGCATGTGTTTTGGAAAATGACCAGGTGAAGTTAAGCGGACTGTTGGTATTCAAGCTGTTTAGGCAGTGGGTTAGCTGATCTTCTGTTGAGGTCCATATCATGAAGATGTCATCAATATACCGTATCTCATCCAGCAGTACACTTTGTTGGGCTGGTGACTGAGGAAGTTGTCCTCTAGTCTAACCACGAACAGGTAGGCATAGGAGGGGGCTATGCGGGTTCCCATGACGGTGCCCTTGATCTGGAGGAAGTGTTTATCTATGAAACGGAAGCTGTTGTTGCTGAGTGTTAGTCTGGCTAGTTCCACCAGAAAAGCAGTAGACTAATACAGTAAAACTCGTTTAAGACGTCACCGTTTTAAACGTTTTCCTGCTTAATAAATAATAATGGAAAGGAACGGAAAATTCCGTATGGTTTTAACCTATACTTCACCCATTTAATACGTTTCCTTTTAAGCCGTTTTCCCGCCTAAGACGTCTGTAATATGACCTATAAAAACGTTTTCTTCTCATTTTAAGACGTTTTATATTCCCGTTAGCATAGTTTTTTAAGTAGTAATGAGATATTTACTCTACATAACCTTTCACGTTAACACAACAAAACAAATGCCGCCATTTCGTAAGAAGCATTTGGCCTCAGGTATTCCGTGCAGCCAGACAATACTGCTGTCTTTTCTCATTGAGGCAATCGACGCATGGCCTCGGAAACTTCATTCAGCCAAAAGATGACGTCGCCATTTCGGTTTTTTCTACAGCATACGGCACATAGAGTACGCTATTACAAAAAGCGTAGTGCACGAAGCGACGAATCCGTGCAACAATCTGTTATCTTATTGTGCTTTAATACACAGCTGTATTATATCTGTGCTTTGAAAAACGGAAATACGGTTTTTCAGTTGCGTCCCACATGTTAACCTGTTTGATCCGTTGTTTTATGATTTTGATCGTAATTATAATGTAACAGACGGAGTTTATACAGTATTGTTGGTTTGTTTATTTCGTGAGTTGGTGTAACGGTAGTTTATTTTTCTGCGGGACACGGGAAAAATGGACAGTTTAGAAAAGCCGGGCTCGTCTACAACGGGCATAAAGAGAAAAGGAATATCAATTTCTGAAAAAATGCATATAATAGGCTGCGTGGAAAAACAACCAAATAAAACAAGAGTAAAAATGGCTGAAGAGCTTAACATTCCGGTTTCGACATTGAACACCATGCAAATGTTAGTAATGTTTTTTCTCTTGTAACATATAATTTTTTGTTTAAGCATACATTTTTATACATACGATTTTTGGTATAATTACATTTGTATTAAAATTGTTAATGAATTGGGTTTATATTGTATAGGCTATCACCACAATCCTTTAAATAGTAGTAACACGTGTTTCACGGCAGAATCCTTTTTTTTTTTTTTTTCAGGGAACCCCTTTCAGGAAGTTTTCCTGCTTAATAAGCTCAAAATGGGAAATTTTTTCAAAAACGTTTTAAGAGGGTTTTACTGTAGTAGCAGTAGACTAGAGGACAACTAAATCTTGTAAAGGGCCTAGCACTGATGAACTAATAAAATAAATCTTGTAATTGGCTTAGCATTCATTGCCAACTAATAAACTAAATAATGTTGAATGTACACTAGCATTACAAATACAACACAGGTTTGCTACAATACTGACATTGAGAAATATAACAACGGTGTAATGCAAAGCCGCAACAACTCAAGATTTCTAGAATTTAGATATTGGAGGTGTTAAATTTTCTTCCTAATGGGATATTTTGATATGCCTAACCAAGCAAATCTGATGTATATATGACAGAACAGTGGTAAAAATATATCAGATATATACAAAAGATAAAAAAAGAAGGAAAAGATAAGACAATAATAAAACAAGCTTCTAAATGAACCAAAATAAATACTTACTGGTGGAAACCTTCGCTCAAAGTTCTAAAAATTGGCTACATTTCTGTATATCTCTGATCCATTTTTATCACATTCCAGTCTTATATACATCACACTTACTAGCTATTAAAAAGCATAATTTCTGTCACAAAATATAAATGCAATAATGTTTTTATTCAAAAAATGCATATTTTACAATGGAAGGATATGAAGGCAGTACACGCTCTGTACGAAATACCTAAAAAAAATCAATTTCCTGAGTTGCCGTCGAACTGGGCCTCTACATTATAAATGTTCTGTGGTGTTCTCAACACAATGAGTCAATTTATTTAAACTGGGACATGTAATGACCTGTGGTACAATAGACTGCCGCTATGTACAGCTGTCTCACATATTACTATATGAACCAACTAATAAAATAATGAAAGATGTCTAGGAAATACTCTTCTCCAACTGCTTACCTCTTTTGCCTGACGCAGACCTCGTTCCCATGCAGACTCAAACACTGGTGTCTCCTCCTTCCTAGGACCCTGATACGACACTGCCTAAAATCCACATTTAATTTGAAATGCAAATATCACCATGACACCACATCTGTCAACTTTACACAATGAAAACACTTGCGCTGCGATGACTCTTATAAGTATTAAAAAGTATGCAGGCTTTAACTCCTGAATACCATACAAGGGACTATGTATGCATCTACAGTAGTAACCTCTAGTTATCATAATTATATTAGAACTCATTACTTCGTAAATTTGAAACATTATTTTTAACAAAGTCTACTCTCTGGAGAAACAAGAGCCAAAATGATCAACAGTAAATGTGTTATCAGCCACAAACAGTAAACCTTCTTTAAAAGGTTCTACTGCATTATATTTAATGAACATCTTTTATAAAATCCTATTACAAACTGCATACACAGGAAACACATTTCGTTGACCATAACACAGTACATCAATATTAATTTTTACCTAACCTACCAGAAACACACGCTGTAAACTAGTATGGCACTAAAATTTCTGAAAACACAGAAACTTGTATTTGTTTACAGGAATTATTTTACACAAATACAGCTGAGTTACTATTTAAATATATATATATACAGCACATCACTAGTATTTTTACCTGCTAATACTAAAACGGTAAATAAAATTAAAAACCAATTAATATGTATTGATAAATGAGTGAAATAAAACCAGCAATTCATTACTGTGGATAGCAAATATTCTGACTTAATAAGAAAAAATACTTTACATTTATACCAATTGTAGCTCGAAAAGCTTCAAAATTTAAAAATATTCAGAATAACTAACTTTTCTTCAAATAAGAGGGTTTTAAAAAAATACAAATAACCATACAGTATTTTCATAACTATTGTACACAACAATACAGTAATTTTGTTTATTTTTCCTAATTAATTACTAAGCTAGTGCATTAGAATGGTAGTAGGGGGATCATTCAATGTCAAGTCACCCATGCCATGTTCATATTGGAATGCTAAATACTTCTACATATTTATGCTATTATTTTTAGCAACCATCTCATGTTCACGTTACTGAATCTGTTTGATGAAAAAATTATCTTCTATGAACATGGCATTCTCCCTTCCCACAATCGGTTCTTAAATCTAACTACAGATCAATATTTATGTTGATAATTCAAATCCTAGATTTGAATAAAATTTCAACAAATATAATGACATAACATATTTATTTTAGTCACAAATTATGCAATTGTAGCACCAGCAAAGGCCTTAAAGCAAGCTACAACCAGGATATTTACTACAAGGACAAAGCAAACATGGACAAGACAAACAAAAACATGAACAAGACATTAGACACTAAGTACGCCCTACATCAGGACTAATACAACAAACAATACATACTATACGTAATTAAATTTAGGAACAGCCTACCTATAGGTCATTCTGAATAAAGTAATCACTAAGAATTTAACCTTTGAAAAAAATCACTCGCCGATACTGCACATTGGTCAACATTAATAATAGTTACATTATTGTTTGTATGGTAGGTAGCAAATCATTGCATGTAGTTCCCAGTATTTTCTTATTTTAATACAGCATTAGTTAAAGAACATCAAATGCAATAGACCACTCTATTTACCACATACTTTAAAAGATATTTTATGATCTTATTGACATACCTACTTACAATGTAGTTTGACTTGATTAGCGCCACCACAAAGTGATGAAACCACCCACCGAATTCAAAACTGTGGTTGATACATTGCCACTAACGCTCGCGCTACAGAAGTTGTTAAAAATTCCACTGACAAGTGGCACTAGAGTTAGGTTTTCGCAGCTTCACTCGTTTGAAAGCGAGTTGAGTCATGAGTGTGTTTGTCCTTTGTGTAATAAATATGGTTTTCTGATGAACACATTCAAAAGTATAAGAAGTAACTGATTATGAATATAATTGCTAAATGATAAGTCATTAATAATCTGTAATCTGTTTTGTTTTACGATCGACAGCCTGAGCATATGGAATTAAAAATAGCAATTTTTTTTTCTGTCTCACACATTGAGAAAATACATTATTTATCGTTTTTGTTAATTGCGTCGGCATCGCGTCATTCATGGCAGTATGCTGAACGAAACTTGAATTCTAGGATTGTGTGTGTCGTATGTGTTTATAGTGGCAGTTTTAAATTACAAATTAATACACTACGCATGCATTTACAAGATAAGTAATGGCAACAGTGCGTGTCATAACCAATTGGAGTCGATGTAGAGAAAACAGTGTTATAAAACGTTAGCTTGCAGGTATTTATAACAAAGATTACTACTGAGTATAGCATATAATCAGCGACTATGCATTTAATGAGTAGATATTAAAGGTAACATTTATCGCAGCAGTGAAATGTAAACGTAAACATTGTACAAGCCTATGTAAATAAAAGCACGTGGCAATGGTTATGTTCAGGTGCAGCGGAATTATATAAACTGGTGCAAAATATAAATTGATCAGGGCATTTTTGAGTGTTCACTTTATCCCGAATCACCTATAATGAGATAGTTGTACAAAAGGAAGCAGCACAGGGAAACAGCTGCACCCACCCGTGTGGACTAGATGTGGATACCAACTATCCAGGTAGATCCAGGAAGGGTAAGCTACCCTAGAACTACTGATACTGCGTGTGTAGTTAAGCAAAGTCAAATTTGTTGTGCTGTAGTTGTAGTTACTAACTGGTATGAAAAGTAGGCCATTGTTTCCTTTTAAGTATTTACTAGTAGTCCTTTTGGCCTGGCACCTTGATGAGGGATTTTTAAGCCAATATAATGTAGGCAGGACAGGAAATGTGGTTAGTTAAAACGTTGTAAGAACAGGCCATCTAAGAACAATAATCTTTGGAAGAGTTGGATGGGAAAGAAACCTGTGTTAAATTTCAGTTTTATATACGAGATATATTTATTTCGAAATTTTTCCAATTTATGACTGCCTGACAAGTATATGGAGTTAAAATTACTGACCCATAATCTAAATTAGAACGGATATGTGAATAATATATGCGAATGGTAGACTCAGGGTTAGCAGCATAGTAAGTAATGTGCTTAATGAAACAAAAATTCTATTAATGATGCTTTTAAGGTGGTCAACATAATGATGAAAGAATAGTTTCTCGCCAAACAAGATTCCCAGATCTTTAGTGTAGGAAAGTAAGTCGAGAAATTTGGTAGGTTTAAGTTTCCTGGAAAAATTGATGAGCTGGGTTTTCTTGGGATTAATAGTCATGTAACTATCATTACACCAGGTTACAACAGAAGAGATATCCTTTTGAAATAACAAGCAATCTTCTATTTTTGAAATTTTTCACTGTTCTAAGTTCAGAAAAGAAAGAGCATTTTTTGAATGTTTAATTACTTTTGACATGTCATCCACGAAGATGATTAAAAGAAGAGGTGACACACAGTTTCCTTGGGGAACACCAGATGTAATAGGTTTATGGTGCGATAATTTTTAATTTATCTTTACATGGAAGTTGCAATTGAATAGGTAATTATAAAATAATTTGACTGTATTGTCATGGATCGTAGCAGAATCTAATTTATTAATACATAATTTATGATCGACAGTATCAAAGGCTCTGGAAAAATCAAAGTATATAGTATCTGATTGATCACTTGAAGTGACAGTCTTATAAACAAGAGAGCATGATTCGAGCAAGGAAGGAAAAAATAAAACAAACTAGAAATGTTGGTAGAGACAAACCTAAACATAATGTGGATATTCAAATGCAATGTGTGCAAATACATATATATTTGAATATTAAAACTTACTTGCTGATGAACGGACTGGTAAATTTAAATATACACAACCAATAAAAGTTATATTTCTTGTGCTTGATCCCTGTGCACAGCTGTCTGCAGCCTAATAACATATTATTTGTTTATTATGCAACTGTAGTAAGAGTGACTAAAATATCCGCTAAAATCCTGACCTTAATGTAGTGCTCTTACGTAAAAATTAAGATAGTTCCCACAGTGACATAAATGCAATCTTTTAGTAAGCAACATAAAGTAGTTTGTAACTGAACAAAGGACCAAACAAGTATAACTACATTCAAACAAAGAAATTAGGGGTGTTACACACCAGGATACATGTTACATACTCTTTCAAGGTGATAATTGGCTAAGGGAGAACTTTTTGCTCACTTAACTGCCACCCTATGTAAGGTGAATGATACTCACTGGTGCAGGCTTTTCATAAGGAACTGGAACAGGTACTCTGTACTCCATGGGATATATAGGAGGTCCGTTGATTGTCACCATGGGACGTACCATGTCAAACATAGTGTAGTTTCCTTTGTCCGTAACACCAGGGTGAAGGAACCTGCATCAGGTGCACACACAACACAACGTAGTGATATGTGATGAGCAAGACCCATTTTGATCACACACACTTCAACTGATAGCAAGAATTTAAAGTTATTCCACAATGTACAATGAACAGATAACATCAATACTAGCCTAGATCATACTTTCTCTCTGCCTCGCTAGTTTACAATGGAAACCCGTTCTGTGGAGTTGGTAATCAGAGCTATAGACTCCAACTCACCAAGACTAACTAACATTGTGACAAGCAGATTGTATAATGTTTGTCATCAAAACACATTTCATCATGACGAAATGAATAAAAACTTGTAAATTTACTGAATAACATCTTTAGTTTTTTCGCAATAACTACCATCCAGCTACAGCAATCAGAAATTAATACTTGAATGATGGTGTAATACTTACTGTGATATCTTAATGATTTTAGAGTTTTAATATTAGTTAACATTTACCAAAGCTTGTTTGAATATGCACTTCTTAAATATGAGTACTAGGATTTTAACATAAAATATAAAAATGTAAGTGTAAGATTTGTTAGCCAAGTCAGATCTGGAGTCGCAGTCGCTACATTTTAATTGACTTCAACTCCACACAAAATTGCCAAAACTCTGATTCCGACTCCACAGCCCTGGTGGAAATGTATTACAAGTTACTTACACAAGGTTCCAAATCCATGATAAATATTCACAGATATGAGCATCTGCATACCAACAGGAAACATTATTTACATGATCCACCATGAGGATAGCTACATCATTAAATTAAATAAAAACATTTGTACGACTTTACAAAAAATTTAAGTCAATTCAATCCGGTTTGATAAGAGTTGTCTTCCTCATCAATTTACTTCTCTCGGATATTGTCTGAAAGTTTCTGGCAGAACACACATCAGCACTTAACCTACTTTTAATTATTATTATTATTATTAATCTTTACATAAATTCTACTCATTGCACACCAAAAGTATTAATTAAACTTTTTGCTTTGGAAAGGCTGAAAATCATTTTCAAAACATATTTTCTGACGCAGTTACAAACTGGCTTCGTGGTTATGTTGCATATCCTGACGCAGGTACTACACTAATTACAGTTTGTAAATGTGTAAATGTACCACTCTAGTTACCATTTCCAACTATGGATGGGCAGAGAATATGTACTCAGGACATATAATAACCATCAGCAACCACAACTGTAGAACACATGTAACGTAAGTCTTTACCCTCTTGTTGAACGAAGTATGCACCAGTGAAGGACTATTACACACTAGGTACGTAAGAAAAAAATGTGCAATTAAATTTGGTCTCAGCAGTTTTAAGGCAAGTGTGTGCCGAGAAACGACTTGCTACAGGTACTGTACAATAGATTGTGTTTAACAATATATGTACATATTAGTTTGGTAAACATGGTGAAGTGTTTTTGGCAGTTTATTAGTAATTTTCTTTGCAGAATTATAAGATCACTTAACATATTTATTAGTGAAATATTAGGATAGATGGATATCATGTTAGTGCTTGGTGTTATAAGTGACTTGACACATGCATGCTGTTGTATGTTTAATTTCATTACAATTCTTATAGAGTTAATTGAAAAATAATTAATTTACAAGTTTTTACCACACGTATTTTGGTTTCCTTGTTACTTTTCTATTAAGAGTCAGTAATATTGTGTCTTTCCATTTTCATGATGAATTTTTGTCCCTCCATTTACTTGTGCCCACTTTCACAATACATGTCTAAACTTAAAAATTAATAATTCATAACACCAGACAGAAACATGATATTCATATACCATATTAAACTAATAAATATGCTCAGTATCCTTATACTCCTACAAAAAACTTTTATTAAACTACCAAAAACACTTCAGCATTTTTACAAAACTAATATGTTTGCTTTAAAACTAATCTGAATAACTCTCTCACTGATAAATCTGAGTGTAGATAAATATTTTTCAGTGCCAAAAGCAGTTCCTTCTACTTCACTTACAATTTTTATATTATGTTATTGTAATTTTTAAAACTACTGTAGGTACTTTGTTTATGTACTTACAAATATGACACTTTCATATTATTGTACCTTCATGTTATGTATTATTATATGTATGTATTTTATGTATTTTCCATTTGTGATTATTTCCCAGCAAGTATATTTGTGGCAAGTGGAAGCTAATGAAAATTTATACAAAATAAATTACCATTTTATAGGCATCACCTTAACATATGTAATTTGGAATAATTTTTGTAACCTCATTCACTTACATGCCTCAATTGGCCTAACTAAATGTATTCCACGGTAGGAAAAAAAATCTTCTCGTGAGTCACAAACTCCAACACTTGCTTCCAGCATACAATTTGTTTGGTTTCTGACATCGTCTCTCTCTAAAAGTATCTAATAAAATGGAAAAAACCAATGCTATCAAAAAGAAAAATCTGGTAGACAACACATTACTTAACAAAATTATTTTTCTTCAAAAGGAACAAATGCCAGCATTCTATTAACTTAATTACTTTTGTTCACTGAGCCAGCAGTAGAGAGTTACCACGTACGTTTTCTATTAAGTTGGCTGTAACTCTCACAAAAAAAAAAGTTATATTATCTGTTTAGATTATCCATGTTAAAATATGGTCCCCATGTTATCCTAGATTGCAACAACTGGCTAATAACATACTTAAACAAGAAAAGTGTAATACGGATTACGGCAGGTTAACTTCATTCTATGCTGTGAAATTACAGTTAGACAAAAGATGGCGTAACACAAATTTGCATATTGAGGTGGAGTAAAAAAACACAGACGCTACATAACAAATAATACCTCTCCCAAATGCTTACCATTGACTCTTTGGGATTACTCGGATTGTGGAATAAATCATAAACAACACACTGAATACAAGCATACTGGTGAGTTGGTAGCAAAATAAGCGAGTACTGATAGATGATTTTTAACAAGTAGAATTATCATTTACCAAAACTGTCCTGAAGCTGTGAACAAGATTAAAATGACTAGTAGGCTATGCAGCAGGAATATGTAAACACCTACCTTGTAATTAAAGAAAAAGGTGGGCAAGACTCCGAATTCTCATCCTCATGAAAAAAAAATGTATTCTGCACATAGTTTACGCAGTTCAAAATAAATAAAGAATGATAGTAGGCTATCTTTGATAAACTTCATTAATCAGTCAAACCAAGAGCAAAACGTAAGCTCATGCCACTGGTTAATGTCCACAGTTCACAAAAATTATTATATATCATTATAGGAATTATGTTTCCCGAATGGAAAAATAAACATACCTTACTGGAAAACCAATTCAAAGATAACTGACATCTTCGTCCTCGCCCAGCAAACAATTAGGCACAGGTGGCTATCTCATGCCATCTGAAGAGTTTGAGTCAAATGGCGGTGTTACTATGATGGCATTCGACTTAGATGTGTATCTTTAGCACTTGAAATGTTAATACAGTGTTTGAGGGTTATTTACACCCACGCTATAATTTTGACTGCATAAGCCACGTAAATACAGTCTGTCTCATGAAAGAATTCCATATTTTGACATTTCTCTTCTGAGAAATATACCTGGCTGTTCCATTGTTTGGAGCTTTAAACCTACTTGGCTTCCTGGAAAAGCACTGTCTCCACAATCCTGTTTACAGACACACTTCTCAGAAGTGAACTGTCAAAATGTGGAATTCTTTCATGAGATAGACTATACATTCTTACATCTAGAATGAACAGCCATTACAATTAAATTACAATAGATTTTCTGCCTCTTAACAAAAATGGCTAGCTGCTGCAAAAAGCATCCAGAAAGTCACTCTTCATCAGGAACCTCCTTTCCTTTCTGAACCTCAAATATATCACACCTAGTACGGTAGGTGATAATCATGCTTATAGCCCTAATTTTAATTTGCCGCACCTTAGTATAATACAAGCATAAGAGAAAATAAACACAACACAGCTATACCTATCATTACCTCTGAAAACACCAAAAACTTAATATTACAACTACTGTAACGCAGCTCTTTTGTTATATGGCCACACGGAATGCTAACATTTAGCAGGCGACGATAGGGAATTATAACACTAAACAAAAAAATTTTTCAACAAAATAAAAACAGTACTTAATATAAGACATCGCATTTGCAATCTGGAGACGTTTAATTTGGTCACACACAGAGACAGTCCGTCTGCATTAGTCTTTCACCCCTCGAAGCACACTGAAACTTACAAAGATATATCAATCTCATAAAATAAACATTAACTGTTATAACACTGAGTAAACAGAAACTATCAAAAAATTCAAATGGAAGGTATTGCATAAAAACATATTCAAAGGAATTATTTGAGAATATTACCAATGCATGGGAAAATCCTGTAGTAAAGCTAAACATTACAACATATACTATTTTAATGAAAAATAATAAATATACTTTTATCTGTATACCCTTACATTGATTATACATTATTTTAGCTGTTGGCTTCAACAAAATTAAGGAGATAAGGAAACTGCCTCACCTGCAATTAGGTCCCCAGGTGCATTGACCTCGGCTGTAGAAGCGACAGATGGGTCGAGGTTCTGTCTCCTCAGGGCGATTCTCATCATCATCAGTCAGCTCACCTTCCTCCAGTTCATCACCTTTCAGTTCTCCCTCATCCTCACTCTTCCCATCTTCCCGTGCCTCACACTCCCCTTCTTCACGTTCCTCTGCCTCAAAGTCCAGTTGCTCCACTTCTTCTGTCGGTGGGGCACCTTTTGATGATTTCTTGTCATGTTCATCGAGCACCTCACCTAAGCTCTCTGCACCATCATTAATGTCCAAATCAGAAACATCAGAAAGGTCTTCACCATGGCTTGTAATGTTGCTCTTCTTTGTCACTTTGTCAGTTTCAACATTACTCAGACGTTTTTCTTTTTCACCATCAGCTTGCCTGTTTACTTTCTTTAATTGCACAGAAACATCTTGACTTGAATCAGACAACTCACCATCATCATTTGAATTAGGTGATGCACGACCGCCAGTCAGCATGTTCTTGTTCGATGTAGGTGCCTCTTCATTATTGGAATCTGGGGAATGAGACCTAGGTGATATAACAGAATCATTTTTATGCTCGGCTACTGGCGAAAGTTCACAGACAAATGTGGACAAAGGTTCTTTACAAGACAACTTTGGATGTTGCTTTTCTCCATCTGTGTTGGGGACAAGCATACCACTTTCGGATATAGAGACCGTTTGCATATGATCACCATCTTTAACAGAAACTGGTGAATGAATTGCAGCATCACTTGCAGCAGTAGACTGTGCTTCCTGACTGGCAATACGAAAATGTTTGTCTCTTTCTGGAGATGCCGACCAGCCACGACTTGACCGTGAGTCACCATTTAAACTAGGTGATCGAATACCAGAATATGAACCCACAGACTCCTCACCGAGTTCTAATGCTTTTAGCTTAGGTGACCTCGTGCCACGATCTGGACTTGGAGTCCATCTACCACGACCAGAGCTTGGAGACTGATTCCCGTAATCCGTACTGGGTGACTTATCTCCCAAAAATGGTTTTGTGCCATAAAATGATGGTAACTGATTTTCATGGTCTGAACTAGGAGTGCACTTTCTTGGAACTGGACTGCCCAAACTATGTTCATCGTCAAAAATAGGTGATCGTGGACAATCTGGGCTGGAATACCCAGTTGTTCCAAAATTTGGAGAATGCTTTCCAATATCCAAACTGGGAAGTTCATTTGCAGTATCTGAACCAAACGAGTGCATTCCTATACCCAAACTGCTAGAGTGCTTACCAGTACCTGAACTGGTAGAGGGTTTTCTAGTACCCAAATTGGTAGAGTGCTTTCCAGTACCCAATCTACGAGGGGGCTTACTAGAGTCTGAACTGAGAGAGTGTTTTCCAGTATCTGAACTGGGAGAGAGCTTTCCAGTACCTGAACTTGTAGAGTGCTTTCTAGTATTTGACCTAGAAGGGAGCTTTTCATTGCCTGAATTGGTCGAGTTCCTTCTAGTACCAGATCTTAAAGTGCGCTTTTTAGTAGCCAAACCAGAAAAGAATGAACTGGGTGTGTGTTTTTCAGTACCCGAACTAGGAGATGGCTTTCCGACGTGTGAACTGGGACTGACATTCCCGGCATCCAAAGTAGGTGAATGCTTGCCAATACCTGAACTGTAAGTGTGTTTCTCACCTCCTGAAATGGGAGAGTACCTTCCACCTTTGGAACGGGTAGAGAGCTTTCCATCGTTGGAATGGGAAGAACGCTTTTCTTCATCAGAATGGGGAGAAAGCTTTCCATCTTCGGAACGGGGGGAAAGCTTTCCATCTTCGGAACGGGGGGAAAGCTTTCCATCTTCGGAACGGAGGGAAAGCTTTTCATCTTCGGAACGGGGAGAAAGCTTTCCATTCTTGGAATGAGTAGAAATCCTCATATCTTCGGAATGGGGAAAAAACTTTCCATCTTCAGAACCGGGGGAAAGCTTTTCATCTTCGTAACGGGGGGAAAGTTTTTCATTTTCAGAATGGGGGGAAAGCTTTCCCTCTTCTGAATTGGGAGAAGACTTTCCGTATTCTGAATGAGGGGAAGATTTTCCATCTTCTGAATGAGGGGAAAACTTTCCATCTTTCGAACTGACAAAATGTTTATCTGAAGCGGAAGTGTCCTTCACATATTCAGAACTGGGAGAACATTTTCCATTCTTAGAAAAGGGAGCATGTTTGCTGTCTTGCGAACTAGGAGAAAGCTTCCTATCTTCTGAACTCGTTGAGTGTTTGCGAGAATTTGAACCTGGAGACAAGTTTCCCTCACCAGAACCAGAGGAACAATTCCTAACCACTAAACTTTCAGGTCCACCACAATCTAAAACCCGAGGCCAATTCTCTCTGTCCAAACTGGGAGATCGAGGTGTAAAATGGGTAGGGCTGGGTGGGTGCTTGCTACCCTCCGTGTCAGAGCCATCCTCACTATGTGAAGGAGGTGAAGATTCTCTGCGATTGGGCACAGCAGATCCATCATGTTCATCCTCTGAGTCTGTGCTTGACATATCACTTTCATCATTTTCCTCACCACCAGACTCAGATTGAGCTGCTGCACTGTTACGTCTGGCAGCAACCTCATGCTTTGACTCAAATTCACCATCAAGGGAGCTGTCCGAGTCCATGGCGGCCCAAAAGGCTACCTGTAAAAGTCATGCTATATATAACTTCTGCAAAACACTAGTTAATCAAAAAAATTATAAAAATATTTCCTTTATGCTTTTTCAAGAAGTTATTTATAATCGTTATGTAACTGCCTGAAAGTAGACTAATTTTACAGGGTAAAAGACATTTTACAATAAAACTACATATGTACATACAAAAAACACACATAAGATTTAAATGGAAGAAATGCTTGTACTTAACTTTATTTGGATTGTTTTACTTTAACTAACTAAATTTATCAAAGTTAACTAGAACCATTTTTCGCAGTTAACTAGAACACACAAGTTAAAAAAAAAACAGTACTCATACATGCACAAATTATGTTTTTTTTTTTAATGTGTATACTTACGTCATTTCTTTGTACATGTAGCAAACCTTCCACAAACCGATTATAGCCTACTTTATAATTGCAGAAATGTTTTGAAATGCAAGTTAATATATTCAGAAGGGCAAAAATCTTAAGGTTAGAACAAAAAGCACAAAAAGAGATGGAGAAAGAATAAAAAAGTATTTTTAAATACCAACAGCAGAAATTAACTTCAGTGACAAAAAAGAAATTCATGGAACTACCTAAATTAATTTATTACGTAAGTCATACAATAATTAATTTTGACAAGTCACAAAAATAGTAAATACATTATTCCAAAAAAATTTAAATTAAAGAGAACATTTAAGAATCCATAATAGACCCTACCTGTTAAGTAATCCGTTAAAATAAATATGGCTGAACAAACATTTCACAGCACTTGAGTGCAATACAAGTTATGGCTATAGAGTAGTTCAATAAACTTGCAATGTTTACAATAGTCATTTTATTCTGAACCAAAATCAGCATTTTGAAATTGAAAGTATTCCAACAAATGCCACATCAGTACAAAACAAATTACTACTGAATTGCAGACTATAACTTCAGGTTTATTAAACAACAGCAATATATAAAATTCACTCAAATAAAATGCAGCTGAAAATATCTTACATTAACTATAAATAAAATGTATCAGCTCACAAAGGAAAGTGCAAATTAATGGAAATACGTGATTATGGTTAATTGTCTAAATGAACTTGGTTTTAAGTAGAATTAAACTGATAACTTTTTATTAAACTTTAGTTCTGCTGTAAGTGATCATAAGCACAGTATTTGTCAAGAGTGCACATAAATAAAATAAAAAAGTTAATTGATACTAGTTTGTTTAATCTTGTATCTGGTTTGGTCACATTCAAATTATGCAACATAAATGTCAATGGCAATGTGGTGAGAGGATTTTACGGCCCTTCAACGAAGTCTTACGAGCCGAAGAAGGTGAAGTGAGGTTAAGGGACAACATAACATCCATACCCATGCCAGGATTCAAACTCAGGCCCTCTCACACCGTAGACTGGTGCCGAACTGACTAAACTACAGAATTCAACAACTGTAAACATGCTGGGCCTACAACAGCCTACAATTTTGGATTAGCTTAAAATAAACATTTTAATGTGTGCTAGGTTGCCAAACAAGTTAAAGTGCATGGGCTCACTTTCCCAAAACAGAGCAGCTATTACATAATAAAAAACATTGAGTACTTAATTTTATTACATTTAAGAAAAAGCTTATCTTACATTTTAAAGACTAAAGTACCTTTTATATACAAATAATTTCATAATAAATCAAATTCACAATTTTCAGCATGCACTGAATCTTATATTATGAAAAACCAATTTTATAAGAAATCATATTTATAGCTAGCAGCATAAACTCTCATATAGTTTAAATTAAAATTAATTTACTCATTGCCATCCTAAGTCTCACATTTTGAAAATAGGTAGAAAGTATTCATGGATAAAAAACCCATTTTAAAAAATCCCTTATTTTCTTAAATATTAAGTCAAATTTTACTTTTTATAGGTCATGTAATAAAAAATCAATGACTTCAATGGCTTTTCAAGGACTACAGTAAATTACATTTGATACATCAAAATTTTATTTGAATTTTTGAGCATAGCTGCCAACCTCAAGGATTCAGAAATACAGATATACAATTTTCAAAATTAGTAAAATTGTGCTTAAACGAACCGTGGCATTTCACGTGTTGTGTATATGTAAATGCCAAACTAATACACTAGCTATTTTTTAAATAAAATACTACCCTGTGAACACGTCAAAATGTTGTATGCAAAATAAATATAGAACATAGTGAGTAATAAATAAAATTAGCTAAAATTTTGACTACTATTCATATGTTGTGTTCATGGCTAAAATCACATAGCCTCCCTGGGGCTATTATAAAGAAAACAAACTTAGCAGGAAAATTACTGAATGTATTTTACAGTAGGCTTACTTTGCTATACCATCATGAATATTGCTCATAATTTTAATATTCATACAAATCTAAACAAACATAATACAGGTTGTTTTGGTTTCAGTAAGTTTACAAACTTTACCGATTTTAACATACCACTAGATAGACCCCTACTTTACAATTTCTCGTAACACAGCTTTCAAATTCTCTGGCACAAAACTCCTTCATATTTAATAAAAATGTTCATGAAAATAGTAAATTATACTGAATCCTAAAAATACTGCATTATTGTTGTTATTACATTCATACACTGTCAAACTACAAAAAAAGGAAAACACAAACCCAAACATATTCTGATGCACAAGCATGTTTAATTGTGTGTACGCTTAAAGGTATATATTCTATAAGATGTGTTTAACCTACACACAGTAACATGTAAGAGCAATGCAGTGTTAAGTATACAGGTAGGGGCAGATAGCTACTGCAAACATTATTTGTAATCACATTCATCAATGCCCAGTACAGTAGTGTAGAAAGGTCAGTCAATATTAAATTGGGACAGTCATAAACAGTAAGGTACAGTTCCTAATCCTCTATAAACAGCGTTTACATAGGTATTCACAGTGTAACTCATTTTAAATGCAAATGACGGATTGTAAAATACTATGTAGCCTCATGTGACATTGAAAATTATCTTCTAATTTTCAATAACATTGTTACATATTATAATACACATCACATTGCATTCATCTAAAAAACGTATTTAATATTTGCACAATCCCCTCTCCCTTTCATCTCAATACAATAACAAACACAGATGCAAATGGAGAACTTTAAACGATCTTAAACTATTGGTTTAGTGATTTTTGTACTAATTTATGTTTTCTCATAACTTGGGACCCTTGTTTTTCGCAAAAAGAATTTTGTCTCACTTTGTTTCAGTGTCTTACGTGCACATCTGCAATTATGATTGGATATTTTAACTCTCACGAGCCTTGAGATTCTACCGGCAGATCACAGACGTGTGTTGTTGTAGGAACATTATTGTAATTGGCTCAGTCAAATGATATACGTTATTTTATACAGACACGCTGCCAATAACCATGAAGCATAATTGCAGGTGTGTACGTAAGGCACTGAAACAGGGAAAAATTCCCTACTCATTACTATCAATTTACTTCAGCAAGTGTTGCAGATTTTTTTTTTTTATTTTTTTTTTTTTTCCAAAGGCTATTGGATTTTGACACCATAGTTAAATTACCAACTGTTCCTGCCTGTTCAGAGAATCTATCAGCTGAAATTCTAAGTTCAATTATATTCGCTTGTTCTTGAGCGCATATACTGTATTCTTGCATGTCTCTATTTCATACAAAAAAAAAACACTTGAGAGGATTTGAATTGTAAAAGAATTTACGTCAAATAATGTATTACTTCCTACAACCATAACATAAAATAGCTAAAATACAATAACGTTACTGCAAATATAAAAAAGTACCTTTTACAACGGTCAACAAGTCTGTTACCAGTTCTCATGTAAACAAATATGAATGATGCCATGCCCCGCTCAACTAATAGCACGCCGAGCATTTTATTTCCAATTCAAAATATTAAAATTACCATGAATTACATGTGGTAACTGAATAAATAAAAAATAATTAAGCAAAAAAATATCATAGTTTACTAATCGCACAATGTACAGCGCATGATTACTGGTACAAGAAGTCACTTGGGAAGTGGTCGGACAGCATCGACTTGAGAAACTTAGCGAGAGACATTCCGCTCTGCAGCATTCACTGCACACTATGTCTCTCTCATACCAGACTATTTTTTACACTCCTGCAAGTGCGGCATTTTGTATGGGACACTTTCTTTTCTAAGCTATTCCGTTTCTTTTCTGTGTATCTTCTTTTCCAAAAAAGCTTTGCCATGAAACTCTAACAGATGCAGATTATTACATGCCGTGAACATGAACAGGGAAACACTATGGGTAACGTAACATGCTGCGGCATGCCAGGAAGTGTATCAATTTCACAGACACTTTAAAACGTCTGTTATCGCCAATTAAATTATGTTACAGAAAAAATGCACACAAAAAAAATATAGTTTCATATTTCTGAGAAAGGATTTTAATGTTACGAAACAAGCTGGAATATTATGTTACCCGCAAAATAAAGGACATTTCAAGAACTGGATAAAATCAAGGACTTTTCAAGGCCTTTCAAGAACACGGTTAAAGATCCAGGACTTTCCACGACTTTAAGAACCCTGAAGGACTATTCTGTACCTAAAAAATACTAACAAATTTTAATAGTCGAGTAATTAAATTAAGGAAGACTATTAAAATAATTAAATTTAAAAAAATTAAAAAATTTAATTATAGGTTGCTTAGGATAACATTAACACTAAAAATTTAACCATTGAAAAATATCCCTAGCCATTCCTGCACATATTTCTACATTAACTCTAGTTGTCTGAGGGCTGTATCTATAAATGGCCTAAGAGTGTTATCCAATTACAGTCTGTTCCGGCCGAAACCTACACAATAAACCTCTTTCGTTGGTTGAATGAGTGGAAGTGCAGAGCCATTCACTTTCAGGTGAATGTTGTCAGACGGTGATTCAAAAGTCTGTTTAACTGTTTTCATTGTGTTTTTATAACAATGGCAGCAGATTTCAGTATTCTCTGGAATAATCTGTCAAACAATACGTGTCACATAAGTAAATACAACAATTTAAAAAATATTATTGATCGGAATGAATTGAGGAATTATGTATATGAAAGTTTTCTATAAACAGAAGCTACTGTTAAGTATACAGATCCATTTAAAGTGTATGCAATATTCCATGGAAGGTTTGCTAGCACTTCTATATGTTTGCAATTTCTGTACCTTTGTTTTGAAAAGAAAAGAAAATTTTGTGTAGAAACTATAACAGCATTGTGCGAAAATGATGGTAAGCACATGTTAACGAAAAAGTTTTCTGCATTTACACATTTTATCAGACATTTTTATGAACTTAATACCTTTGTTAGTTTCTTACGGTAGTAATGAGAGCTGTAAAAAAATTAATAATTAACTTTAAAATGTTCTCATACTTTTGTAAAGTGACTTGTTTGACAGCTTATTCCAGTTGGTTTTTATTTTCATTTTTATGAATTTCTTTACCAAATAATACAAACATTGATTTTAAGCTTTTGTAAAAACTGTACACAATATTATGCTCACAAAAAAATCCCTCACAAATTCTACTTTAACCATATTTAACCTTCACAAAAACATTGCTTACATACCTAGCCTAAATCCAAACATAATATAATCTCAGATATGAACAACAAACATGAAATGTGATGAAATGTCAGCAAAGATGACCAAAAATTGTAGGGTACGTTCCTATGCTCATTCTGAGTACTGTCCAAAGGAAGAAAAATGGTGCAATGTTACCATATTTACACACCAAGTGGATGTGGAAGCACTTTTAGCTGGCAAGCTCTCAAAAGTAGTTTATAGGTTGCGAGTAGTTGACAAGCTGCCAGGTGAATGTCTGCTCACAGTGCTTTCGAAAGCTGTTTAAAGATACTGCCCTTACAGTATTACTTGTATGGTTGTCAGTGAAATTATGCAACATACTTCCCTGTATTTTCCTATTTAAATACAACTGTACTGAAACAAAAGGCAACTGAAATTGACATAAATGTATTTTATATAAGAAACAGATCTTTTTCCATCAAACTGAATAGATTCATACTGACTGCACAATTTATCTTACAGACGCAAACGTCAAGTGACATATCCGGAGAGGTTAGACATTTCATGTTTTCGGCCGTTAAGAGCGGAAAGACATAAATTGGCTGAAAATATAACTTCAGCATGGCTCTTTTGAGTGCTCACTTTATCCCAATCCACCTATAATCTTCAAAATGTTTAATGTAACGTAGTGGTGGTTAACTTTGTGGCAGTTACGTCTTTATTCTTAGTATTTTCTCCACATTCATTGAACTGCACTTAAGAGATGTAATATAATAATCACCAATTTGTTTATTTTCATTTCATTTATTTCTATTATGTGCAAACAAAGATTTATGGTTACTTCTCCTAGCATTTAAAAAGAATTTAATAACCATATATTTGTAATATGTATTATAAAGGATGGAGGCGGCGCGGCGAGACAAGGACAGGTTTGGGACTCGACTGCACACTACGTCACGCTGCATTCACTCCGGGCAAGCCAGCATATCAAACCTGTAAATGTGAATAATATTTGAAACGAAACTCATCATCAATCGCAAACCACCCATCTAAATGACTTCAAAATTTGTATAGTGTATTTATGAACTATTCTGTCCATAATGATGCATAATTGTAACGTAAATTATATAATGGTTTAAAAAATAATATGTTAATAACGTGTTACAATGTACGGAAAATGTAGCATAAATTAACTTTTTTTCTTTTGGCGATAGATGTATCGCTTCTTCTCGGAAGTAACTGCACTTATATTGGGTAATTAATACAGCTGATAGTTTTTCACGATCTTCTCTGTATAGTTTTGAGATTTTGAGATGGAAGAAACTTTCTAACTGTGTGTAATGTGGCTCCAATTTTTTTTCTTTATTTTAATAATTACTAAAATCACGATAGTCAACTATTCCTTGCACATTACATTCTCGACAGTTGAACTCACAATTTATAAAACTGCTGCTTTGTGATAGCTTGCGAGACGAATAAGATAATGGTATGAGACACTCTACAAAATGAAGAATAATCATGTTACCATGATAGCCATTAAGATTTCTGATGTAAAAAATATTCTTTGTCTGCAACTAAAACATTACTCCGTTGTTTCATTGTTCAGGTAACACCTAATCGCACATAAAATTTAAGATACTCACACCTCCTCTTGACTTCTTTTCAGCTTACTGTCTAGATAAAAAGTCAACGGGATAAAAAATAGCTACGGATGCTTTCTCTCACCAACTAGCCGACAGATTATTTCGAAATAATCATCCAGGGGAAAAAAAAGTATGATTTCGCTTGCCAACTTTCCGAGAGATTTCGAAATAATTATTTGATTATTTCACTCAACGATCGAGTAATCGCTCGATTCGTAAACTATCTCGATTCAGCCGCACTACTTCAGATGTCTCCAATGTGTTACACTAAAAATATTTGAAATCTTCCACAATATGAGACTAAAAAACATAAATCAGGTCTTGTCCCCAACATCAAATACATTAAACTCCCAACTAGTTCTTTGTATGGCAAATTCACCTCTAAAGAGTGATCATGCTTTGCCAAATTCAATTTTGGCTCTACTGGTACCCTTTTAGATTTGCAGCTAGACATATTGAATTTAAACAAAATTTTCTGAACCATAGTTTTTTGACTAATGTCAATAGTACCATTGTTACACCTCACAATTTCTATTCTTAAAAACTGAAATTCCTTCTCAGAGCCCACGTCATGCAGATCAATGTTAAACATTAAAGAGAATTTGATTCTCTGCAATCAATTTTTGAACTTGAAACAAAAAACAGAACCCAGGCTAGAATGTATGTTAGAACATTATAACAAAGACATGGATCTACTTTATATAACAAAATGTTCTGGGGTTAGTTTTGAATTTATGTAGGCATTCCAACATTTAGGACTTTGTCTCAGACCATATAGAGCCTTTTTCAACAAACACACTTTACTGTCATTACATATCACACCTTGAGGTGGCCTCATGTACACTGGTTCTGGAAGAGGACTCCTCAAGAATGCATACTTGACATCTAGTTGCTGTAGGTGAAGATCCCGTTCTGCTGCTATGGTCAGCAAAACTCTCAGCGTTGCCAGCCTGGCAACAGGAGCATAGGCATCTTCTTCAAACGACAGTATCTGATAACCACGTGCCACAAGACGTGCTTTCTTGCATGATGCACCATTAACCAACTTTACAGTGAAAACCCACCGAGAGTCTATAATAATGGCATTCAGTGGTGTATCAACTAACTGAAATGCACCCATTAGACAGCTCTTCGTGGATCGCGGTCCGCCAATTATCATCTTCAAAAGCATCTTCAAAATTATTGGGAATATTGGCCACCGAACCAACTGATAGGGCTAACATAATATCTACTTCAAAATTGTCTAAATATTTTGGTATTCGTTTCTCTCTTGAACTTCGACGCACCACATTATTCTTCTGCAGGCTGAGTGCTATCCTCTTCTTCTGTGTTATCATATACAAGTTTATTATAAGAAACAGTCCTGTCAGTGAGATTTTTTCGGGATTTCCAATGTTCATAAAAGACTACATTTCTTGAAAAAATATATATATTTTTTTTTTGTGTATGGATTCCATAACCTGTAACCACTGTCACAATAACCTATCATCACCAACTTTTCTGAATGAGCAGCCAACTTACCAAGTCTGTCTTTAAGACTAAATGCAGGGCATCAAAAACTTTGAGTAACTCCTTTTGAATGTGTTGATGTTCCAGTTCTGTTGTACAAGTATGCAGCAGTTAGAACTGCTTCACCCCACATTTCTTATCTAATTCAGACTCAAATAACAAACCCCTAGCTTTCTCTAGAATAGTTCTGTTAAAACGCTCTGCAAAACCATTCTGGGGCGGATTTCTAGCAATTGAATACTGCACATTGATACCTTTTTCTGTGCAAAAATCTTTGAAATTTCTTAAACTGTATTCCCCACCTTGGTTCCAACGAAGGTTTTCAATCATCTTATTACACTTTGTCTCAACCAATGAAACAAATATCTTAAATTTATAAAAGACTTGACACTTATTTGCAATCAAAAATAAAATACCAAAAAGAGTAAAGTGATCTATGAATGTGACAAAATAGTTCTTTCCATCATGCGTTGGAGGGTTTATTTTACCACATACATCTGTCGAAACAATTTTCAGAACACGCTTTGCCTTTCTATCTTCTGGAACTGCTTTTAGATATGGCAACTTACTTTGTTTAGCTTTGAGACATATACGTGGAGGAGGAGAGAGTGAAGTATGACCCATTCTACAATGCCACAAATCAGACTTAAAATTTGTTCTTGTCTCGTTACAGTAATATTCACTCTTTCACCACAAAAGAACAATCTGACAACGTATAATCTTCTACACATCTGTCCTGAGAGTACCAATCTATTTTTTAACATAATTTTAACTCTAATGTATTCAAAAATTATACTGTAACCCTTTCTTTCCAAATTTCTGACAGATAGCAAATTATATGCTAAGTTCTCACTAGCTAAAATGTTTTGAATATTTACTTCCATGCCATCTTCAGAAACAACATATAATTTACTTTGTATTAATTCTTTCAGTGATTCATCTGCTTTAGCTACATTAATGTCAATGTTTACATTTACACTATCAGTCAAGTAATCCTTATAATTGCTCTTTATTAAGTGACAAGTTGCCCCACTGTCCAAGACAAATGATATCTCCTCTAAACGTTCCTTACTTGGTGAAGCAACTTCGCAAGCCTCTGCAGACGTCATGAAAGTGATTTCTCTTTCATTAACTACATTAGCACTAGACTTTAACTTAGGACAAACTCTTCACGTGTCCTTTCTGATTACAAAAATAACACCATCAAAAGTGTTCCTGCTGAGACTGGTACTACCCTTGTTCCAGTTCTTTCTTGACTTGTACGAAGCAAACACACTGTATGGCTCTCCTGTACTAGAACCACTTTTTGCATGCCTTTCTTCTTCCGCAAGTAGAATATTTTTCACATGCTCCACAGTGACTGTTGACTTATCCTTACTACACATGAAGTCCAAGGCAGACACCACACTATCAAATTCTTGAGGCATAGCAACAAGTAACTGGTTAACTATTTCCCCATCATCTACCTTTCCACAAGCAGTTGATACTGCATTGCAAGCATTTTTGAATTTCTGAAAAAACTCCTGCAAAGATTTACCATAATAGTATTCCATCTTACGCCAATTCTGCGCATTCACGAGGGATTTCATACCTTTTTTTTTCGTATGTAGCTCGAAGAGTAGACATAATTTCTTTTGCAGTAATCTTCCCCATAATCATTGTTAGTAGATGATCTGCCATCCCTTCACTTACTATTACGTTTCGAGCCTTCACGTCGTCGTTCCTAAACTTCTGTAATGCCTCCGCTTCTTCTGGTAGATCACCAGTCAATACATACAAAACTCCATTCTTCTCCAGAAGTAACTTCATTCTGAATTCCCAGTTAGCAAAACCTGTCCCATCAAACGACTTGATACTTGTTTGAATAGGCCCCGACATCGCCATGATGCAAATACAGTTTTTCACGTGCCTAAACTCATTAATACCGACAATGACGACTGTTTACACTGAATACTGGGCCCATAACCTGTTACAGATATGTATTTATTTAGGTAAACCAGCCAGGCTGATATTGTACGTGAGCCTCGCAATACCAGACAAGCTAACCAAGCTCCTTCAATCAAAGCAGGGTTCCCACAAAAAAGTGACCATCAAAAATCCTGACTTTTCCTGACCATATGAAAAGAAAATTCCTGACTGAGAAACAAATATTGTAATACACTTCAAATAAATATCACACAAATTTTAGGCATAAACTCACCAAGAATGGTAGCTTCATCTGTTTCAAACATCTGCAACTACATAAAAATGTTGATTGCTGCCTTTGTACACCAGTGAATCACCAGAAAATTCAATTTATTAATACTGTAGTTAATTTGGTGCGAAAAAATTGTCTGTTCAATAATTACACCATTACTGAGAGTTTTTTAAATAAAAAAAAATATTTTGAGGCTTATCTTCTGCATGTTATGGTTTCCTTAAACTTTTTTGTAATGTAGAAATTTTCGTGTATCTTGACTTCCACTTCTTCAAGTTCCATTCTCTTGAGTCTTTTCTCTTCCTTTAATTTTCCAATGTCATTAGCAATGATTCTTTTTTCTTTTCTTGCCGCCTTGGCATCACTTTCTTCCTTCAGTTTCTTTTCCAGATATTCTCAGTACTTCCTTCTAGCTGCCCTCACAGACAGTAACATCTTCCCATCTACATGTACATTAACTATCCCACCATAGTGTTTTATAGCATCGTAGACAGTTCTTTGTGCAATGAGTGACTCATGTTGTAGGTTTTCCACCAACAGTGATTTATTTATTGAAAATCCTCCTTCAACAGCAGCATTGCCGTGAGAAAGGATTAGACAAAGTTTCACCACCTCCCACAAGTGTTCATAATTGGATTTGCCATTCATAATCTGAGAGAAAAACTCATCTAAGCCAATATCTGCATTAGCTTCAAACTTCTCAAAGTCACTCTTTAAATTACTTTTTGCATCAATACATAAATTTCTATACTGCTGCTTTGCCTTTTCAGAAACATTATCACTAATTTGATTTGCTTCATGTAATGCTTCTATCAATTTATTCATATGATTGTAACCACAAGTGGGTTCATGTATGATGACCTTCGGATCTAAGCTTGTCACACCAATAAGTGTACTTAAATTACCAACTGTGTGTTTTCTTATCTTTTCGATGACAGATATTAGAACCTTCCTACAGTCAAATCTGAACACTTGCAGTTCTTTTTCCGGCACCTGTGTTTCTTTTAACAACTTTTTTACCAGAACTCCAATGTCAACAGAACTAACCTTAGAAAGATTGTCTAGGTTTTCTAAATCTAAGTTGAAAAGTGCTTTGCCATCTGTTTTGGACATTTTGTCAGTTCTTACTATTCTTGCCATTAAGCTGCTCAGAATGTTACAGATATGAGTGTACAGGAAAGGAGCAAGGGGCTTTGCACTCTGAAAACGTCTTAAAAAAGGTTCACAATCATTTGAAACAAGTTTAAAAATGCCAATTTGCATTTCATCAGTGGGTCATTAAGACACTCCTTCACATTACTAACAGGCTTAGTATGAGGAAGCTTTCCTGTCAGAATGTACTTTTTTATATCGTCATATAAAAATATTGCTCTTTCAGCACAAGCTACATTTTCCACCCATCTCGTGGAACAGAATTTTAAAGGGAAACATGAAATACCAGTCACAGTTTTAAAATCTGCACGTCTTGCAGGTAAATCATGTAAAATGAAGTAAATGTCCCTAAGAAAAGTTTCAACTTCCCATTTCACATCACTGAACCCTTTTTTGACTGCTCCATTCACAACATTAAGACCACATGTTCCTATGTTTACAAGTTCTTTACCATGTGGATTTTCCTCCCTCATTTGGTTTGCAAGTTTGCCCAAAAAGCTTAAATTAACATTAGGCCCATCCGTCGACAATTGAAGAACATTTTCTTTCTTCATGGGAAGCAGACCTTCATTGAATTTACACAACAAATCATCGGAAGTGGCGTGCTCAAGAAAAACACTATTCCAATAACAAGTCAACACTCTGTGCACATTAACATCATAGAACCTTACACATAAATCCATTTGACTTTTCTGTGTTATTTTGTTGAGCGACTCACCAAAGCACACAACATAAGATTGACAATCATGAATTGCACTTTTGAGAATTTCTGATAACCTGGGTGCAATTCCATGGTTGATAACATAGGAACACTTTGTTTCACCTAAAGAAAATTGTTTAGCAGTGTTACTATCAGGAAATATGAATGAGAACACATCACGAATATCAGAGCATGAACTCTTAGAGTATCTACTCTCTACAACTTTCAATGCCCAGATAATTTCTGCTCTTGTTACTTCCTCCCTAATACAATATGACCCAAGTAATTTGTCTCCAGTTGGAACATGCACAGGATCTTGGTGAGAGGCTTCTGTATTCGTAGCTTCTGTAGTCCTAGATGTAGAACAAACAAGACTACTTCCACTGGAACTTTCTTTACCTGACGTTTTTGCAGTACGATGAAAAAATGACCCAAGAGGCTTTTGTTTAAGCATTTAACTGACCTTTATATGTAACTCTGTTTTAGAATGAGTTACGAGTGCCTTTTTCCCCATATTGCCTAGTTCCAATATCTTCTTGCACACATTACAAAATGCTTGTTCCTTATGTCCCGAAACTTTACTGACCCAATTTGCAAATTCAGGGAACAAGGACAAGTCCAGCCACTGCTCACTGAAATATGTCTTTTTACTTGCCATACTGAAAGA
>PNEQ01088983.1:9287-41061 GCA_003012365.1 Medauroidea extradentata | reverse complement strand
GAGGTCTTCTGTTCGACTCCCGTCGCGCACCTCCTCTTCGCCTGTCAGCCCGCCGCAGCAGTTCTCTTGTATCGCCAAACACTGCTCCGAAGGTAGCCCCCTGCCGCCTCACAGTAGACTTTGACGTCACCAAGATGTCTTCACCAGTCTCTCTCCACAGGCGTAGCACCTTCCTCTAGCACTTCCAATAGCGAACTCCCCTCAAATGTGCCGATTCTGTGGTTTTATACTAGCCCAGACAGTCGGGTGTTCCCCGAATTACAGGGGTCTAAAAATAGATATTTCATCATGTTTCGGATGTGCTTGTAGTCACGTCGACCGCCCTCGAAGGGTTAAGACGCAGTTGGGACAGGTATCTATGACGTAGTTTCGGCGGGTTTCCCACTATGAGCCACCCGGGTTTTGAGTCATCGGCCAGCCCTCAAGGTGTTACGAAACAGCCGCCGACCACTGGCCTCCAGGAACATGGCACGCAACAATATCATGTAGTTGCAGATCTAACTAGCGTGTTATAGGACTACAAGGCGAGAGAGATAGGGATCTGGAAGTGTGTAGGCTATAACATGTTACACGTATCATCGCCTGAAAGCACGCGGCTCTCAACTAGAGCATGTCTTCTCCTACAACAGTTCTCTTAAGCCTCCAGCTTCACTTCAGGTGCTATTAGAGCGACGTTGCCGTCTTCGTAGCTTGCCTCGCCGCCTCTAAGCGCACAGCTACACGATCATAACGTGCAGCGACTCCAGTGCAATGTCTGCAGTCATTTCTGGTGCAACTGCACTACTGGTTCTCACAAGTACCTCAGGTTACACAATATAGAAACATCTCTGACGGCACATACATGTCCTTCAATGATGATTACGTCTACGAGCCACGCTTGATGTAAGACTTGTACAAGTTTCTGCAACACATTATTCCTCTGTGTATTATCGCCCGGTTAATAGTTTATATAGTTTAAATATAGTGACAATTAAATACAATACTTAAACTAGTGCAGTTAAGTTAATTACCTTGGTCACAAAAATTCAGACGATGATTTTAAGAACTACCCAAGTCCACACTTTTACCGCAGTGTATTACAAGTTGTAGTATGACGTGTGTTACATTGTCTGATGTGACTAACACCTCACTCTGTCTTTTGTTAACACATTAGAGGCCAGCTGACCACCGTAGTTCTTACACCATTTAGTTTATTTCCTTCTCCTCAACTATTTCTGTTTTTGGACCTGGGATGTTTTGAATTCACCGTTTCAATTACAAATGCCTTCTTTTATTTTCCTCGAAAAGACTTAATAAGTCGTTATAGATAAAATATTTTCGCATGCATTTTGATAACTGTAGGCTGCTTAAATAAGACGTGATTACAGTAATTATATTTGTATACCGAGAAGAGTTACACAATTAATACTTTTTCGAGCAAGTATGTATTTACTAAGGTTCACTGGACGAGTCAGTTTTGCGACTCTGTTTACTTGTTATAAACTAGTCTTGCAAACACACATAATATATTCTTAATGGAAGTGTATTTGAAGAATTGTGGTACAATACTCAACAGCCAGGCAGGCGGAGGTGCTGACACGAAGCACGGAAGTGTACATAGTATATAAACAAGGCAGGCAGTGAAGGTAGTAGAGCATAGTGTATATCGTCACTACTCGCTGCGTCTTCCTGTGTCTGAGGTAAGAGGAAGCAAGATATGTTGTAACACTCACACTCGTGTATCTCACATGTCTACATACAAGCTACAGACGTTGACGGCCACGTGTCACTCCGCTGTACACACAAGTTGACACTACGATAAACAACATACATCACACAGGCAGGCTGCACTGTCGTGTGAACTGTGTGACGTCACTACCGTTATACAGTCTGAGGATGACATTGTGGCATTGCTGTAGTTAAGTAGACGTGTCTTGTGTCTCGTGACCAGACGTGCGGAAGCAACAAGGGCGACACAGCACGCGCACCACGCCTCTACCTAGCTTCTAGGCGCAGTCACTCAACTGACGTATAATATTCTCACAGACAACTCGTCTCTATGAGACATTCTGCGTTATCTCTACGACTTTATGACATAATACTAACGGCAAACGTTTCTTGTATACGCATATACCTTTGAAAATATTCTGAACGAAAATTTTAATACCTAAAAAAAGACTACAAATACACATACTCCCGCAATTTTCGCCGACAGGAAATTGGCTTTAAAGGTGACTGTAGGTGTCGACATCTGTGCACACACGTGTAATGATCTATAACTGCTGTTCTAAGCACCAAGCATGTCGTTACCAGATTGTTCGAGAATTATTGTCGCATATGAGTGATCTCTGTACGTCACACCTGTTCATAAACATTCCAAGTTCACCACCGCTGCTTAAAACATATTTCATAGCGGCCAAAATGGCAAAAATGGGAGTATGTGTGGTCATTTTTCTACGTATCTGGGCGACATGCAATAAGATGAAATATTTACATTTTATGGTTAGGAGGGCGTATATAAAAAATTTACATTGTAAAGGTTTACTGAAATCCGCAGTGTTTAAAATATTAAAATACAACCACAAAACAAATATTCATAAATGTCAGTATTTTTTTCGAGCAAATATTTTGCCACTATCTAAGCGTGACATCTTACAACAGAACGGATATTGCATAAGTACGGCGTCATAAATATTTACGTAGCAACGTATCACTCAAGTAACATATTTACTTACAAATTAGGCTACAACTGCCCTAGGATTCTTCTTTTCTTGTTTTTTTATGTATTAAGGAGGTTCCCCAACTGCGTTTCAAATGCGTTGCACCGAGATACTTTTCTTTTTTAATAAAAATACTTAACGCACATTATATTTGAATATCTACGAAAATAACAGACACGTCAAACTATGCACCTAAAGCTTTAAAAATTCGGCACGATTGTTAGAAACATAATTTTCGTGTCCATCAAAGTGGTCATAAATGGTGTTACCAGACTGTCGTATCTAGACCAATGGCAACCGTATTCTTAAAACATACCAGAAACGAGCGTTAGACATTTGAACTATGCTGCCCACAAATAAATAGTTTAGTGGCCACTGTAAGTCCCGTAGGAAGATGGATAATAGTAGTGTAGAGCACGCCAGCTGAGAGGCTTGAGTGGAGAGGCGATAATGTATTACATACACCACTCAGCTGCTTCTCTTACCACTTCAGCGATGTTCAGCTTCACACACAAACACAACCTGTCTTAGGAGCGCTCTTGAATGTCACATTTCTGCACATTTTAGTAAGATTTTCCTAACATTAAGGGCGCCGCCTACCCGCGCGTGAGAGGCTCAAAAGCGACGGAGCAGTAAGGTCGACCTTGAAGCGCGCATCAAATGCCGCGGCGCCTCAACGAGCCAAGCGCTTAACTAGCGTGCAAGCTTCCCGCCGAACGGTTTTTACTATGGGACACTAAGCGGTGACCATATTATTTTTTTTGGTGGAAAGTCTGCAACTATGTTCAGTGCAGGTCGCAATCTGAGTTTCACACACGTCCGGTTAGTACATTTTGAAGTTCGGCAGTTTGAAAAGGCCGTTCTTAGCCATGTTGAGGGCTTAATGAGCGCGGTGACTTAACAATGAGGTTCCGACCTTGTCTGATGTTTGTTTTTTTTATTTTCGTACGTTGGCACCATTGGCACACGTGGAATATTTTCGTAGAAAAAAACCTGTTTACGAACACACTACAACGCATTTGAAGCGTAGGGTAGGCAGCCGCCTTAATGTATATACTACTGTGTGTAAAGTATTACAGTACAGTTTTGTTCAATGCCGGTGTAAACAGGCACTACCGCGGAAATAAGTATCATACACAATATGGCGGCACTTGTCATAGTACACACGAGGCTATAATCTCCGTGACTGTTAGTAACACTCGTCCTGGAGTCTTGTAGTCTATATCACTCTATCACAAATTAAAATGTAGCCACATCATCACTATAACAGTAGTTTCTCTTAGTAATTGATAGAGATAGAGAGAGAGAGAGAGAGAGAGAGAGAGAGAGAGAGAGAGAGAGAGAATTTGGACAACACTTAACATCGATTTCTTTAGCGCTGGTGATATGTGGACGGAGCAGCGCCGGAATGAATGGGCGGGGAAAGGGGAGATCCCCGAGAAAACCCGCCGACCAGCGGCACGATTCCCACATTCGAAAATATGAGGACCGGCCCCGTCGGGAATCGAACCCGGATCGCCTTGGTGGGAGGCAAAGGTCTGACCTCTCGGCCACTGCGGCCCCCAGTAGCTCATATAACAAATACATCTACACTCCGTATAATTTAAACGTTACGCCTTTAATAAGATGTCAGTACTAGCAATTTACTGACCTAATTAACTTAACACATCAACAGTAGCTCTGCGTTCAGAACCTAAGTCAAACGATGCGACATTCGTGTAGTTAAAGATATTTGTAATATACGTATTTTAGCAGAACTTAATGAACGAGTTTTACAAGCGCTTGAATGAATGCGAGGTAAAATGTTAGCCTTGGTTTGGTAGAGAGATGTGTATGTTTGCGCAGTGGTTGTTGCTGACGCAAGGAAGTATGTTGTGAGAGGAATGTCGGCCATAGTAACTGCAGTCAGAATACAGACACAGCAATACAAGACTTCAAGGTATTACATCAGGCAGCTACTATATATAGACAGTCAACTATACTGACCCACATACATTGTACTATACCACACAATCTGAGCTTTACCTCAACACGATTTATCAGTAGCACGAGACTTGTTTAGGTAAAACTACCTTGCCGTTAGCTGCAGCTACCTGAACTCATATTATATAACTAATATTATAACTGCAAAAGTGTGTTTATTGGTTTGCCACTTTTTCACGCAGCTCTGGAGCAACGTATCGTCAGGTTTTTTTTCCCTAGAGATAGTATATGGACTGGAGTGTGACACAGGCTACTTTTTATCCCGGAAAATGCACAGTTCCTGAGGGATTTATATTTATTTGAATTTTGATAATGTTTTTGTTTCAGACGTATGTATGTGCTTTCCCAGACTATCTAAATAAATATGAACCTGATAATAACAATAGAAACAAATATTTGACTTTGCGCAATACTTTTGGCAAATACAGATACAGGGACAGCGTTGAGCGTGACAACTTACTGCCACAACCCTACACGCCAGTTATTGCTCCGTACATAGAGGTGGCATTACTCTTAATGTGAGCACCAGTCTCGCCCGTATTGTGTCCTACTATTACTACATTGTCTCCAGCAGATAAGAAAGCGTAGCTCGACAACTTCTATTAACTCGTGTTAACACGCTTAAATAAACCGGAATCATTTCACAAGTCTCGCCACGAAGAAACTAGAAAGGGATTCACGTCTCCAATGGTCGATTTCACAATAAGAGGTCAGTTTCTTAAACTGAATTTAATTTGAAAGAAACTTATCTGAAATTAAGGTTCAAACTGCAATTCACCAACAATTTACCTTGTTGCTGTTAATTTGATAAGCGAAGTTTTACTTCAAACCTACGTAAGTTTGGTTTAGCAACCAGTCGGCAACATGGCTAATTATATCTATCAACTAATATTTCGGGATACGTTGGAAACTATGAAACTAAACATTTATGCATTACAGAATGATTAACTGATACATAAACTATATATAAGAGTGTTTATCGTTGCGAATATTTTACCCAGATATAAAATTTTAAAAATAAAATTTGTACGTACTTATATTTATTCGCAGTTTTGTCTGAAAACATGTATACTTTACATCTACGACATACATTTACTGTTTATCATTTATTTCTTCTGTGATGTATTAAATCGCCTTAAAATACGGCCGAGAATGCTAAGAATAGTTTAACAAAAATAAAACGAAATTATTGATTATTTCAAAATGGTTTACATACATAGTACATTTGATTTTTACAAGCAGCATAAAGTCAAACTCGGAGTAACTACACGAGATTAGCGATTTGCGAAAACTGTCTCGTGAACATAATCTTACAAACTTAGCTTCAAATAGGGGTTCAGTTACGTAAATCCTAAATTTCTTCCCTTTCATATATGGAAACTACAACTTATTATTTTTTTCAGTATACTTTCATATGTATGATGATAGTTAAGAGAGTATAACATCCAGTGTTAAGAGTCTAACATATGCAGACTTTTACCCGCGAACTGCTCTCTAAGTTAGGTGACTATGTGTAACTCACGATCCCAGAACTTGTCCCCTGACAGACATTTTACACGCAACGCGTTGTGGATTTGTCGTAAAGTGTACAACGCGTTATATGAGTATATACTGCTGCCATTGGGCAAGTGGAAATACCCACAACGCTCTGCGATTGTTGTGGTTTCACCCACGCAAAGTATTTTTCATTTACCCACAACAGGTATTACAAATTTGGTATTTACCCATGATCTAACCTAACCATTTTATGTAGCAGGGGAGGGTTGAGGCTGACCTTAAAATACCAGGAACGCGTTGTAAATAATTTGAAACGTCCGCAATGCGAAAAATATCACAGCTTCTGGTGGACTCTTACGATAAGTTATCAGTTGCTAGAGCTCCTCAAAATGAATCCGATCATCTGACGTGGCAAAGTGCAACATCGAAGAAATATTTTATTAAGCGCACATATTTTCTTCGTTTAAGGTGATATTTTATACACAATAGTATTTCTAAACCACTTGGGAAACATCATTGATGAGGTGTAGAGATGATTAATCTAAGTTTAAGGAATAGGGAATCGGGACTGAACTTTATAATTGATGCCTTCATAAATGATGTCATGAGGACTACTTTGAATGGAGCCTGATGTTCAAAATGTATTCCACGTGACCTACTGGAGAAAGAATTACTTTAGATTTGCTGTTGACGTCATGTCCAATATTTCAGAAGAAGGTGCCTAAAATTAATTTGAAATGACAACTGGCCTAATTTAAACAAAATTAAAGGTTAATACAAATGCGCAACTTTGAGATAGCGATGGAGCATTTGCCTGAACACCGTTAAAAATGTCGGTGTACAAAAATTGATATTGTAACTTAACATTAGATTCAAGTGATGCAGGATTTCGTGTTATTTGTGGTTGTATTTGCATTATCCACCGTAATTTACTTCACGTAAAGTAGCTACTATCATTTATATTAACTATGGTGCAGTAGCTATTACATAAATTATTCAAAGCAGTGATTCACATTAATAATATGGCAAAGCAAGTGGAGCTTTAAACCAACAAAACATTCGTACCTTGATTCATTTCACCTATAAACATAAAGGAAATAGTTGCTCCGTGACAGCTACTTTCCATGAAAATAAACAATGGCGGGTAGTGAACCTTTTCATGCGAATAAAACCATAAATAACACGAAATCTCGCATCAGTTGAATAACAGGTTAGGTTACAATAATAACTGTCCCAAAACTAACACGACGATATGGAAATCATCTTGTTTTAACAGTAGCCGGGTTTTGAATGCAAAATACGATCAGTTCATTAAAAAGTTAAATGTAAGTCTAACTATACTTTGCCATTTTGCAAAAAACATTTAAGCCTTATCAGTGTTTGAGATACTTGGCAAGTGACAACAGTCAAGGACTAGAATTTCCAAGGGTTTAAAATTAACACACTCGCTTGAACAAACATTATCACCACACTATAAGAATTGTGACGAAATTGTTTTCGTTACGCTATATTTACAACACTTATATACTACCTAATTACTACTAGCGCTGCGGCAGCTAGTAGAACTATCGCCGACATGAAAGAGCCAACTATTTAGCTCGAGTGTCAAAACCTGTCCTTCTCAGATCATGACAATGGGCGAAGACAAACAATGACGTCATAGTTGTCTCGTGTATCACTCAGTGGCAACACTGCAAGCCGCAGGTCAAGTCAGTTTCTATTACGAGATCGCGTATTCTGAGTTGTCAGTACAGAGCGAGCGATAAAGACCACACTAGGTACGCGCGTCAATACCTGCATCGCCTCTACGTCAAGTCTGTGAACCGGCTTGCAATGTTTCCTTCGTGTCCCGTGGCAAGGGCACAGTCTGCCTCGCGCGTCTAATGGTTTAAATGTACAGGGAAGTATGTTTTTTTTTTTTACTGTGCCATTGTACGAAGGAAAAAAACTCACCACGGATAAGGGCGGAACCTCATTGTTTAGGCGCTACGCTCGTTAAAAACACTGTTTGCAAGGCGTCCAACAAACTGCCTTTTCAGACTGCCGTATTTCAGACTGTACTAACCGGATATATATGAAAGACAGATAACATGCACTGAACTTCCATCAATACAATTATATGTCACCGCTTAGTGTCCTGTAGTAAAATGTATCGATGGGTATCTTGCACGCGAGTTCAGCGCTTGGCTCGTTGGAGCGAAGTGATATTACATGCGCGCTTCAAGGTCGACCTTATAGCACTTCCGAGCCTCTAAGTTGCACAACAGTTCAGGACAGGTGGAGCACTTAAGACAAGACTTCACTCTCCAAAGTGAATAGTTCCGTTTATAGTTTTCTTTGCAATTCTGAGCAGAATAATATTGTTACAAGTTTGAGACATAAACTTCATATGTGAGCAATTTCCATGAGTTCTTTTGGGATAGAGGTCTTATAATTATAAATAAAAGAGTTAAATTAAGTACTGGATTTAATAGCTCACAAAGCTACGAAATACACAAAACAGTAATCAACTATAACTCTCACAACACAATTAGTTATGCACACAATTACTACCGTGTCACGGACACGTAAATTAACTTTGACAATTAAAGCACAAAAATATTTACCATCAATCACTTAAACAGTATAAATCACAATACAATTCAGTCATATATCCAACCAACAGTCTTTCAAATAGTGACAATGTACAACCTTAATAGTCCGCCGTGTTGATGAATCATCATGTGCTGCGCAGCACCCCGAGTGCACCGCTGTCTTCACTCTTGAGGTCTTCGGTTCGACTCCCGTCGCGTACCTCCTTCTTCGCCCGTCAGCCCGCCGCAGCATTCCTCTTGGTTCGTCCACACTGCTCCGAAGATAGCCGCCTGCCGCCTCACAGTAGACTCTGACGTCACCAAGATGTCTTCACCAGTCTATCTCCACAGGCGTAGCACCTTCCTCTAGCACGATCAATAGCGAACTCTCCCGGATTTGTCGATTCAGCCCTTATATACCCCGGCCAAACTCTAGGGGTTTCCCGAGTTACATGGATCTTAACATAGACATTTCATCATGTTTCGGATGTGGTTTGAGTCACGTAGGCCGCTTCGCAGGGCAAAAACGCAGTTGGGACAGGTATCTATGACGTAGTTTCGGCGGGATTCCCACTGTGAGACACTCGGGCTTTGAGTCATGGGCCAGCCCTCAAGGTGTTTCGACACAAGCCCCATCCAGCCCGCCCTCAGAAACACAGCATGCAACACTGCCCCCTCCTTAAGTCTGTTCGTCCCGAACAGACACAACAGCCTCAGGTCCATCGTAGAGGGCCAATCTGTCGATGTGTACAACTTTAGGTCCTCTCGCCCGAGAGCCTCGACGAACAATCCGAAACACAACGTCATTGATCTTCTTCACTATTTCATAAGGGCATTCCCAATTCTTCTGCAGCTTGTAAGACCTCGTTGTTAAGGGGCCGTCAAGCACTCTCACTTCATCTTCAATATGACGTCATATAATGATATGGTCACCACAGAATGTCACATAGAGGCTAGTTGTCTGGGAGAAGAGTTCACGCTACTTCAATGACTTGCGGGGCCGCGGTGGCCGCGGTGGCCGAGGGGTCAGACCTCTCGCCTACCACCAAGGCGATCCGGGTTCGATTCCCGGCGGGGTAGGTCTCCGGATTTTCGCATGTGGGAATCGTGCCGGACGATGCCGCTGGTCGGCGGGTTTTCTCGGGGATCTCCCGTTTCCCTCGCCCATTCATTCCGGCGCTACTCCATACTCGCATCATGTCATTCCTCATCAGCGCTAAAGACCTCGCTGTTAAGCGCTGACCAAAAATCTCTCTCTCACCCATTCAATGACTTGCACCGAGAGGCTATGGTGAGGCGAGATGCGCCTTCTCACCACTCCCGCACTTGTAGGCCTGGAACACGCTGGATATGTTCAGGCAAGCGACCATCTTTCATGCAGTTGTATATACACAAGGGTGGGAAACTACATAGATGTGCGAGGAGGTAGGCGTGTGAGGAGAGGCAAGGTGTTAACTGGTGATGAAGTAACAGTTGTGTCACTGTACCAGCCTCAATGCTAACAACATATACCGCTGCCTGCTAGGTAACTCCTCTCCTCTGCCAGGTGACGTCAGCAGTATGGACTGTGGTATGTTGACATAGTCGACACTGCACACGTAGCTGGCTCAGCCAACACGCTCAGCTAACACGACACTTCTCGCACATACCTCGCCACAACACCTTCCCGCACACATCTCAATAGATCGCAGGCGAGCTTTATAAACTTTCACATTTCATCATGCTTCCAGTGGATTCTTACCGAGTATTCAATTAAATGTTATAATTTATTTACTGCTAGTAACTAACTTTTCCCGAAAAAAAAAAAAAAAACAGTTTTTGATAAAACTTTGTTGGAAACTCAACTTTCATATAAGTAACACTATTTGTATAATATTAAACGGTAATAAATTCCCGGAAATTTTTTTTTTTTTCATTTTATAAAAATATCTGAAACAATAAACTTCAGAAAATTCTACATGGTACAACATTATGTTAAAAACCGTTATTAATAAACATTTAAAATACATTTTTAGAATTTTTTTTCACTCTACTTTTAGTATACCCAATTTTGCTTTCATACTTTACATTTAGATTTTTCGTCAGCAACCTTCGCGGGCGTACACACAAATCACTTTGATTTCAACGCTATAAGATGAATGGCACAGGAACACCAACTTTACAAATAGACAGTTATTTTCATATCTACAGATGCTACCAAATATAATATAGGCCTAACCTTTTTCACAGTTCGTAAAACATCTCTATTTATAGCCTATATTGTAAAACTAAAACAGTCGCTGTTATGTTAGAGTAACACCTTTCTACTGAGAATAACTGCGTATTACGTCATGTTTTCGTTAACACCAACTGTTCTATAAGGCAATATATTGTGTTGTATTAGGCAACATGATTAATGAAATGATTGCTCCAGCCCGCCTCGCGAGACTTGTATAATCTACCAGCGACAATGTAACACTGGACAAGAACTAGCAGAGGCCGTATATTCCCGCTGAAAGGCGCCTATTACGTTCACAGCAGGCTGATGGTTGATGTATGGTGTTACATCACCACGCTATCAGCTGACAACCACGCGGAAATACTCTGTATACACAACGCACGGAAGTTAGTTTATTATCGCGAGAGGAACTGATAGGAGCGACACTAACAAGCGTGCCTGGCGCGTCGTCGCTCTGACTCAGGCGCCAACTTGTGTGCCTTACATACACACCTGCATCTGTGCTCATTGGTCGTTGCTTGGACGTTCTTAACTATTGGCGTCTTGGGTTCTACCCGCCAATCACAGGCATGTAGCGTCGCAGTCTTCTGATTGGCTCAGTCATGTAACTGATGCCTCTGCCTATAACCACGAAGCAGAGCTGCATATGTGCACTGAAATAAAGTGATACAAACATGTTTGCGTGACAGCTACTCGTCCACACATACTTTTAGCTTTGTTTCACTCTAGTCATTCAACCTGTCTCAGTATAGACGCTGTATTGTAGTCACACTACATTACTATGCTGCTGTACCTACATCACCAGTATGCAGCAGCTGCTACTCCGATTCGGCGGAATTTTCTAACGTGCTAATAAGATTTGATATGTTCGCTATATTTATTTGATAGCAAAAGTTACTATTTTTACTTTGTGTTCATTATGACATACATTTAATAAAACAGTAACATAAAAAATGTGGAAGTAATTAATTTATTACTTAATATTGTGAGAAAGTAGTTAGTTTCAAACGCCTTTGTAATTCAAATTCAAGAAAAGTTTTTAATCACTGCGGCCATAACATTTTAGTTTTTGTGTTTGAAGGTTGGCTACTAATAATTACGTATGCTATTTTGACGGTGTTCAAGGGAAAATGCCAGTGCAAAATATATTACAAAGATCCAGGGAAGGAATGTTTTGGCAAGAACGAAGGTTAGATTGAAATGGCGATATATCGTATTTCCATATTATGTTTTTATCAGAGGAAAGGGTGGGATTATGGACCCTGCTGGTTATATGGATCAAGCAATGAGGTGCTGCACTCTAGTGTGTGTGGCGTGAACTATCTCTTCATGAAGTACCAACGACATGTAGATGGCGTGACGGTTCAGTAGATACTTTTTTATTAACAGTGAGGCAAGAAATGTTTTGAATGTAGTGAAAAGTTTTACAAGTTTTGTAAAAGATAATTATAATTCATAGTTGTGATATTATGTTACTAGAATGTGTTAATATCTTGTCTTCAAATGCAATGTTACATATGTAGCAACACATTATCGTAATTCGATAGTTTAATTTTGTGTGAATGCTGTTGAATTCCTAAGTCAAAATGCTGTTGCCTGTATTATGGACATACTGACATGTAAGTATTATGGACCCGGGGTTTATATTACCAGCATTGTGGTGGGTCTGTTTCTTTCAGGGCTAATAATTAATGATTGTTCTTACTGTGTATTTAGTAAATCTTAAGACAGTGAATGGATTCAGAGTGACTGGTATCTGGCCATGTAACCGCAAAATCTTTACGGAATCTGATATTCTTGCTACACAACAAGCTTCTGATATGCACAACGAACACAGCCAAGCTTCCAGCAGACCTATCTCATCAACTTCCAATCCTCCCCATCCTCTGTCTTCATGCCTACGCAGTCATCACCAACTACATCATCGACCGCTGCTGTTAGCCCTACTTCTCAAGTTTGCTACAAGTCTTTCTTGATTTCGCATACGGATACTCACCCTCTTCCTCGATCCAAACCGAAATCCAAGTGTGGCAGGAAGCAATCACCAGCAAGTGTCATTACTGCGTTTCCATACAAAACCACACTAGAAATCGCATTTCAAGAAAAAGAGGCTAAGCAATCCAAACAAGGAAGAGGTCGAGAAGAAGGTCATGTTGGTGTCGGCCATGTTCAACAGCTGCACTAACCAAGTCTCAACCTTCCACGCCTTGTCCCCCAGCACACGAGACCTTCAAGGCTTCAGAAGACTAGGAGACTGCTATCTGAAGAATCAAGTTCTGATAGTGACTTTTATTTATCAGATGCCTTACCTGATGTGTTACCAACACTTCAACTTCCAGTGGGAAAAGAAGCTCGTGATAACGAAGATGCTCTATGCATTTTATTTGTGACGGGGCCTTCAAAGATGGCTGTAGGGGAGAGGTATGGGTAAAGTGTGAAATGTGCGACCAATGGGCACACAGTGAATGTGCTGGAGCTGAGAAGGACAGTTTTTTTGTCTGAGACTTCTGTCGCTAAACTTTTTATTTGTGTGGAATTTTAATTTTATGTGTTAATTTGTTTGTGTACAATCTAATTTTGTTCATTATAGACTTACTGCGACTAGATAAATACTAAATAACTTGAGTTTCCATGGACAGTGTTGTTTTTAAAATATTAAAATCTCATGTAGAATGCTAGGGGTCCGTATTACCAGCATATATGGCTAATGAAGTACTTTCGAGGTTCCCGAAACTTTTGATACCAGACTATATGTGTGTCCATTTCAATCACGATAACTGCATGTATTGTATGTGTGATAAATGTATTATGTTTTATGTGTCTCAAATAATTTAATAAAACTGTAAAGTTAGATATAACTGCCAAAAACAAAAATGGCGGTCGATATTACCACCCTTTTCTCTACCTCAGCTGTGCGTAAATGACTGATATAAATGATGATCATTACAAACTTCCTATACATGAGGATGTGTGACATGTGTATCCACAACGTTGTATGGGACCTACAAGGGGCCGAGATACTAGAGATAAGCCACACAGTGAAGGTTCATCTCGCTACTGTAACACCGACATTTAACGTAATAACTTTGAATACCTACCTAACATTAGCCTGCTACTTGGTTCCCCTCAGTTTCTATTTATTTATTACCAATGGGTTATATATATATATATATATATATATATATATATATATATATATATATAGTGGAACCTGATTAATACAAACCCTGTTAATACAAAGTTCTCATTATTACAAAGTGTTTTTCTTTCCCCTTGGAATGAGATGAAATTGAATAGTGCCTTTGATGCTCCATAAAAATTTTATTTACTCATTAAACAATGTAATGCCAAGTTTACTTGTTAAAGACAACCATTGGGGTGGTAATAATGTTTGTACTTTGGATATAAACAGCCTGAAAAAATTTTCACAGAATTTCTTGTATTTTTTGTAAACACCTGTTAATACAAACCTCATTATTACAAACTGCACAATTTTCGGTCCCCTCAGGTTTTTATTAAAGAGGTTTGACTGTGTGTGTGTGTGTGTGTGTGTGTGTGTATATATATATATATATATATATATATATATATATATATATATATATATATATATATACACACACACACATATACAATTATTACAGCAGTTATTAGTTAAGTTTGTAGCGCTGCTGTAGACAGTACTTGTGAGTACATGTGACGAGTTCGGCTACTTCATCGCGCATCAGTTGACGTTACATTCCACTGTAGTTCCCGATATTCGCACGTGGCAGTCGTCGTCGGGAGGCGGTTTTCTCAGAACATTCCTGTTTTCCCCCACCCTTTAATCCTCCATTGCCCCACACTTGTGTCATATACACGCGCGCAGTTTCCCACACTGGCGAATGGAAGAGAATTTCAATGATTCATGAGAGGTTAGTAGCGCCTCATAGGAGAAGTTGGTTATGTGCGGAGAAGAACTGCTTGGTTATGTCGGCAGCTTGTGTGAAGTGGAGAGATCTGGTGAGTTCTTACAACTAGGTAGCACTTGTGATGACGTATGGAGCAACGGTGATGAGATAGTGTGGAGGACCCCGAGAAAACCTGCCTGACGACAACACTCAACACTTTGCTGTTAAGTGTTTATTAAAATGTATTTCCTCATTCACTTGCACTCTACTGCTGTTGTTCCGTACACCGAGAGCAAACCTGTATAATATCGTGCCTCTTATTATTAAGTGCATAATGTTCCCCGCAGAGACAATCACTGCTCTAGTTTCTGGAAAAAGTTACTTTATTTTATAATTCAATATCTCGCATTTTATTCTACAAATAATAAAAGAACATTGCATTAAAACTCTAATACGATTTATACCTTTTTGTTCACTTTTAAAACATGAATTCACACACTGATACCGACATTGTACTACTATTTTACTTCTTCAAGTATTATCTCACTAAGTTATTCTTGTTTCGCTTATTATCAGTATGAGGAACACTATCATTTACACATCGTTTCAGCTGCCTGGGCCCTACCATTTTCGTTCACGACTGCTACGATATGTACGCAGAATGCTAGAAACAAACTGATCTGCGGCTTTAACAGTATAGTACTTGTTCTTTACCGTGAATGTCCACCACCGTCTGTACGCTGCACACGTCACATGGATGTTCGCAGGATTGCCTATGTTCTAGGCTCTGTATGACTGCGCGAATATTCAGGTGCGTTTTGAGCATAAACGATATGTCCTAGACAGTTGCAACAAGAGGTCTTTTTTTTTGTTACGCAGGTCTCATTTCTCAATAAGCCATCTTCAAAAGTTCGAAAATCCTGACGGTAAAATAGTTGTATGCAATTAGAAGGTAGCCAACCCTATTATTTTCATAAGGGTGGAAGTTATCAAGTTGAATTTTCTGTTGATTTGAAGGTCTCAAGAGCATTAATCAATGCTGAAAATACTGTTTCTTATGTCATTTAGTTTCCGATTTTTTTTTTGGGGGAAGTACGATTATAAATTTTGAAATTCAGAGACTCTTACCCCCTTAATTTTAAGTTGAGGCGAAAAATGCAAAATAAAATTTTTGCTTGTTATATTTATTAGGAATTATCTGCCAGAGTTTGTCGGTGTTGTTCAAAAAGACTCTGTAGAAAAAAATACAAAAGAACAACAGTACATAATGATGTTTGCCAACTACATGAGGAAATATTTAGCCAGAATGATGCATTTGTTAAGCGAGATCTCTTGCGCCGTAATCAAACGTACAAGATTTCAACGTCATAGATTGTTCTTCAGAAATATGTTACTTGAATTTGTTTTGATAAGAAAGTTGAAGAAAACTATTGTCTAGAATTCCTGGTTTTATTATTATTTTTACTTTTGCAAATTGTCTTCGAGCAAGCTACAATTTTAAACTGATGCTTCAAGCGCTGCACTATGTACGAAGCTCTCTTAAAGACTCCAGCTGGTTGCTAGGAACGTGCGAGCAGTAAGGTCGACTTCTGCCCACCTAGCACTAGGCTCATCACCTCTAAGGCGCTCACTGACGTCTGTCTTCTCTGCAGCGCTGTGACTCGCCTGAACGCTACTTAAAGCGGTCACCTCTATATATTACAACATCTTAAAAACAAGAGCACAGTTCGTGTGTTTTAAGACAACTATGAAACTTCTTTGTGGGAAAATAAGGCAAATAACTCGAACTGAATCTGAAAAAGGATCATTTCAGACATTTTCTCTCTCCCAGAATACAAAGAGGAACGAAAATGAATAACAGGTAGTCGTCATCGGGCTTGTAAGGAATCATAAATACTATTTACAGCCAGGGCCGTATCAACAGTGGGGTGAGGATTTGGAGGCAAATTATCTTCCTTTCCCCTCTCTTTACCCACATTTTTCCATACATACATTTAGTTAACAAAGGAAAAGGTTTATTTGTAAGGAATAATGTAGATCAAAGTGCCAAATGACATTGCAGAAGAGTGGCAGAAGTTTTTTTTATTGTTACGCCCTATATGTAGAGTGGTTATTGGATACACCTTCACATGGCTATATTAACAGCTTGCGGCGACCTGCCTAGGTAACATACTATATTCCACTCCACAAGTACTAACATCCTTGAGCGTTTCAAACTCGTACATATCCCGTGCACTTCGCATGACAATTGGTTGGTTACTTGTGTCTCCAAACTTACATGATGTGTCGCGTAGAGGCCAATCTGCTATCAGTAACAAGGAACATCACTATTGTGAAGAATGTCCAGGACCTACTTAGAGAACACGAGGCCACTTGACCTGAGAGCTGACATGACCTGGACATCCATATTGTATGTTGTTCGATCAGCAATCAGCTGCCTTGCAGCTATGTATCGATCACGACGACTTGCTCGCCTCTCTAGTGAGTGTTTGCAACTACGGTGTCGTTGGTAAACTCCCGCAGATATACTGTGTTCAGTCCTCTCATGGCTCGCAACTCATTGTCATGTCGGTTTTGTTATCTATATAAATATTTCCGGTACATAATGACACTGAGGCAGTAACTTACAACAGTTTCATTCACTTGTTTAGAGTTTTTACTGCCCACGAGCAGAACATGGTATTGTTATGGGAACAGCAAAGATGCTGGAAAGAAATTGTGAAGTCATCGGTGCCTTTACTAAGGAGTTATCACGACATTCAACTGGGGTTATTTAAGAATCCACTGGGGAACAGAAAGTAGGGTGGTATTAGTCAGACATGGTCTTTACTTACTGTACCGAGCAGTGAATAATGTCAAAGTATAGCGTGATTTCTACATAGACGACACACACATGCTCGCTGTAGTAGTTAGACACTATACAGGATGTTAGGTAACTCGCGAATATGGGATGTGCGACGTAAATATAATACAACAACTATGTAGAAAACAGTCGCAAAGTCCTTAGTTTATGAGAGAAAATTAATTAAAGGTACAAAAAAGAAACGCAATGGAAGTACAGGACAAGTTAATTAGTGTATTCGGACTGCACCACATGAATCCTATGACCAAAACTAAGAGGGAAACACTAGACGTAGAAAGATGGGAAGGCTCTTTGTTTACTTAGAAAATGACATGGTAGTGTGAACAACCTAACCTACATTCCCGCACACTAGTATTGTGTACTTATCTTGTGAACTAAGAGCCTGGAGACATTTTACCAAAGAGTATATTCTGCATAGTTCACTAGCTCACATGATGCAGTACGTATCTGCGAACAGCCTGTATACAAACACAACGCGCCTGCAGGACATTGTACACGTATCCTTACTCATTGATACATGCCTCGTTCACAGGCTGGCTTCTGACGATGTTAGTCACACTGGCGGGCTGAGGTGTGTCTGCAAGTACATGCGCTGCTTCTTCACGTACAGACTGGCTAAGGTTGGGCATTGCTCCGCACATCTGATTTGCAACATAAATACATTTACATGCTGGGATCAGGAATTTAATTATTTACCGGACTTAATTTGCTGAATACGCAAAACAAGTAAGGTGCACGAGTACATACTTGCCATATTTCCTAGCATATAAATTATCTGATAGCCCAAACACGGCAGTGTTGTAAAAAACAGCTCATTCCTCCTCTGTCCCACAGTTCCAGCAAAATAGCAACTTAAAAACACATACTAATTAAGTCAATATAACCAACATGGCTTGTGCAAAACATGCGTCCATCCAAGGTCAGCCATAGTTGCCAACCGTTACCAAATATGTTACACTGAATCCGGTACTCACAGAATGTTTCCATGCAAATGAATCATTCAGTGCTCTCTTCGCTTCCTTCTGCACATTTTACGTTCGATAACAATTTTCTCCGTTGTTGTACTTTACTTCTCGTAACAGTGTTTCATAACTTTCAGCCACTCTTTTGCAGTTTGCTTTCAGTTAATTAATTAATTTATTGGCTGATTTTAATATACGCGAACACAAGCAGCGAATTGCTACACATTTGAATAAATACGAAAACCATGCAAAATATATTGTTGCCTCGAGGATTTTGATTACTTCACTTTCATCTCCACGTATATCCCGTATATCTAGTACAGCAACCGTGCTTATTTGACATGATCAAGGTCGAAGTGCAGTGTCCATGGCTTCCAGGTTGTTGTAACCTAGAGTCTGGTGGGAGAATTCTTCTGTTGGAACACGTTGTGAGGTCGGAGGTGGACGAATTTCATTGTGTAACGACTTGTGTTTTGGCAGTGAAGATGCCTTTCCAAAAAACTCGTTAGTGTCCGATGTCCTGTAACCACAATTTGCACGAAATTACTCTGAGAAACTTTCGAAATGCTCATAATACTTAACTGGGTGTAAGACGCTCAGAAATTTTACGTTGCGTACTCGAACGTGAATTGCTAAAGACTGGGGAGCGAAAAAATTCGCGCGTTCACCGACACGTAGGCTAGACTCCAAGAATGTATGTGCTCTCAGTCATACTGCAGCTTCTCATTGGCTGCTCGCTGTCACAATGATACCACGTGGTTGGACCTGCATTGAGTTGCTTCTTATTATTTCTTCAGAGCTTTCCAGAGTAGTGTCAAAACCGTCAAGGTTCAATAATTGCAAAACCAACACGAAGTAATGGTCGTCTGCAGCCTAGTTTGCAGCCGAATAGAAAGGATAATTTCCCAGGTCCTTACTAATGACGCATGTATCTACATACACGTTTACACGACAAAACAGTAGGTGCCAACATAAAACTAACAAGTTGTTACAACACTTTATTCCTGTATAACTCATCAAAACTGATACTGGAAACTTCTGGCATTCTTCGCATCAGGACAACACAACACTGAACTGCCCCTAGCGGGATACTGTAGCAATTATTACTGTCTTATATCATCCATTGTCTGGTACTGTACCACAGTTCTCTATACTGAACTAACATGTGTATTTAGCAGCTAGCATAGCAACGTGATGACGCATGTAGGCAACATGTGGTACACAGTAGACTTGCGTGTTGCAAGCCTGGGGAGTAGGCTACAGCGACTATATTGCTGCGCCATCTTGTTTCCTTGCCTTCGTGCACATCTGCAGTTCTGCTTCTTTGTTATTGACATCGTGTCCTAGTGAAGGCCTACCTCACGTGACTGTACCTACAAGAATAGATTACTGCGATACCACAGTCTGTGATTGGCAGCAAAACGTTAAGCCACGTAACAGTTTAAACAGGCAGAACTGCAGATGTGTACACGAGGTTGCTGTATCTCCGCCTAGTTGTCCCACACACACACCGAGGTCTTGTAATAAACACAGTACGACCCGAGGCCAGGTTGTCACATCCTCATGAAGACTGGACACCCAGGTAGCTGCTTGTCCTGGAGGATCTTGTTAGATTATGTACTGCAATATAGAGGAGCGAACAATTATTGTTACTTCATCGACTGAGCCAACATTTCGTGGCGAGAATATTTGTGTAGCTTTTCATTTCAATGTTTTATGCACTGCTTCGTGGTCGGTGATTGGATGTTCCAACTTTCCCTTGTAACTGGCAATCCAATCATACGTGAGGTGTCATAATAGCATGATTGTGATTGGCGCAGTCAAATGAGAGACATGTTTGAACAAACACACACGGCCAATATCCAGGAAGCAGATGTGCCTATGTGGACGTCATGTCGTTGACATTGTGCAAACTTGTGTCTATACAGCGACTGTGTGCACACGAGCGCTATAGAGCACGTGACATAACAGGTCGAGCAGGGGCTGGCTAGTTCGAGTGTGCTTGAAGCTTCTTAATTGTTACACACAATACAGGCGTATATCAACGATGGTACGGCACTTCTTCTTCTTATTTTCTCAACCATCAAACCAGAAACTAATGAAACCTCAGCAATTTCACTATGTATCGTTTAAATACACTTTACTGTCAAGATAATAAATATATAAGAAAACAAAGTATTTGTCTGTGCGAAAGGCGTACTGTTTTTTTATTATGTCACCCATCAATTTGCCATATCTACTGAGAGAACTTTGAGATGTGAGCATGTTTTGAAACCTCTTGTCCTTCTTCCTCCATCTTGATTTGAAGTAAAGTTCACATTGCGTGGTTAAGACAAGGTCTGCTGTATTTCCTGTCGCACCAACGTGACTAAACAAACATGAAAGTTAGTGAGAATCACGCTTGAGTGACGACACGTCCTTGACTGGACATTTGTTACCTCAAATTTTATCTCCAACATTGTTAATATTTTACATTACTCGGGTGTAAGACTGACAGTCATCGCCGCCCTGGAAGGAACATGTGAGCCAATGATAGAAGCATACACTTAGCCTGCATACATGTTCTCGTCCGAGCCAACACTGCGCCAACAATGTATCTACAGTTCTCCAGAGTTGTGTAAGTAGCTCGGAGAATGTCGGCGAAGTTATCAGCCGTATAACTTGAGCGCAGTCATTGTCAAGTTGGCAGAGCGAGTGTGCCTGTTATGTGTGGTGTCAGGCGACCGCCTTAAGGATGTTCAAGTAGAATAAAATTGTACCTGTATATTTCTATGAAATATTTTCGGTAATATAAACCATAGTCTTCAGTACAGTTTCCTGTAACGAAACAATTTTAGCTCACATAGTTTGCTTATACCGACGCGACAAAGTTAAAATTGGCATGTTACACTACCATGCAAAAAGTGGGAAACCAATTTACTTACTTAAGTTAAATAATTCACTTTGAAACAACATTCCATGATCTATGTAACAAAACATTATAATATATCCTAATGAAGTATTTTGATATTTTAAAAAATGCTGAGTTGACAAATTGTTTCCTATATTTCGAAAATATTCAAAATATTCCGTTATTAAGTTTCTGAATGTTTTTTTTACGTAGCTCATGGGACGTTGGTTAAAGTTTAATTATTTTAATTAAGTATGAGAATTGGTTCTGACTATTTGTATCGCAGCGTAGCCTAACTTGGAAATCTGGACGCTGACCCACCATTATGAGGAAACTATGAGAGTTAAAATTGCTTTGTAAGAGGAAACTGTAAACACAAGTGTCGTCTACAAACTAACAGTATTTCATACACATATAATATAATGAGTATGAACGCACTCGATCGCAAGTACGGAATGCGACTGAGCCTTATATAGTACTAATGTTGTAAGATACAGTGTCTGACCTCCAGGTTCTTCCTGTTCGTGTCTCCAGCACGCCGCAGTAGCAGGGACACACTGCAGCACAGGACTGCGACAAAAACTAGCGACCGTGACCGTAGCGAGGCCCGCAGAACCTGTTCCTTCGTACCTGTGACGCACTTGACTGCGACCTTGACTGTAGCTCAGCTGCCCCTGGCCCGGGGGCTATTTCCCCCCCCCCCTACATTGTCCTGGCTGGCACGTGGCTCTCTCGTGTCAAGGCTGTGCGTGGATCTGACACGTGACTTCATGTCTCTACCACTGCCGAGTTACCTGTTCTGTATGATTGTGATATTCAGGGTTGACACATGTGAAATATAACCCAGGGTCTCTAACAACCCAGATTGATGATACTGTTGTAGTAACTATATTTCAGTTACAATAGAAGCAGTTATTCTACTTGGCTGTCAATACACCCAGGTGAAGCCACGAACGACTGAGGTGAGTTGAGAACACATCTCGATGTAATGGCGCTGACACAAGCAGGTTGTCACAGCAGAAGCTGTATCCTTGCACTTCAAGCATATCACACAAGTTTCTGCCTACATTGAACGAGACTGCCCTAGTTGAATTCACGCTAAAACACACAAACGTAATATAATCACGTTAAAAAAAGTCAAGTTTTAGTCTAAGTCGTAGACTCGACTCACGCGTCACGCGTCTGCTTGGCTTGGCTTATTAAATTCCATATAGGGAGATGTCTCTTCCAGAATAATTGTTTAGTTGTAAAAAGTATTGTATTATATACTCAGGTACTATCAGTGGCCATGACTCCTCCCGAGACTGCTCCTAACATGTAAAATATACCTAATATATTCTATATGAGCACAAATGTGTGAACTTATAATAATTTCTTCTTAAAAATATTACCAAAAAATAATGTTATTTTGGAAACTTCTTTAAGTCTGATAGTGGGCCAAAAAAGTGAATTTTCACAATTTTCGACATAACGTTCTCCCCTCGGTTATTATTATCATCGAAAATTAAGGTTCGACAATCCGAAAATAGTAATTTTGTACCACTTATTAGATTACTACATAGACACAGACTATCTTATTTTTTCCTGTCTGCCATCAGGGCTCCAAAAGTAAGAAAGTCTGTGACTTTGTAATAAAATAAGAAGATGTACAAAAGTGCAATCTACGGATTGTCGAGCCTTGATTTTCTATAACAAGACAGGGAAAAATATATATGTCGAATATTGTGATTATTCTCAGCCTTAGCGCACCAACCCCCTTAAGGCGCCCGCCTTCTGCCGTGTGATAGTTTGAGAGAGGCACTCCGCCAATAAGGGCGATGTAGACCGGCTCATCTGGTGCGGCGGCGTGCAATGGTATCGTAGAACTTCGCTTCACTGACACTTTTAGTGGTACCACCATCTTTTATTGGTAGAAAGTTTTAAGCAAAGTCCACTGCATATTTTTGCGTAGTTTTACATGAATCCCGCGAGTAGTTTTTAAAATATAACAGGTTAAAAACGCAGTTTTTTGCCATTTTGAGGGGCCCGAAATGATTTTTTCGTCAAAGTTTAGTGTATTTTCTTTTCGTACACTGGGATCGTGGGGGCATGTGGAATAGTTTCGGAAAAAGAAAACACGCTGCAACGCATTTTAAGCTCGTGTTAGACGAGGTCCTTAATAGCACAATTCCGCACCCTAAAATACAAATTTTTCCGGAGGAGGACCCCCGGACCCCAAGTTTTTGCTTAGACTGTCAGTATTTCTATTATGTTTTAACGTAAAGCTTTCTCTAGGCTCTAGAGCAAGATCCATCCCTGGATAGTAAAATATCAACTACAAAACTTATAATTCCAAGAAGTGTCGAGCAGTTCTGTTCGTCGCTATCGAACACAATGTTGTGCTAGACCATGTCATATATCTCACTACAATATATCCCACTACAATCAATCAATCCATTTATTGCTAATTTTGAGCATTTACAATGCTATAGAACTTGTCAATCATTATATACATGTATATACACACAAATTATATACAAATATTTTTACAAATTAAATAATACAGATATTTAGGGAACAATCAAAATACAAAATAAAGCACTATAAAATAATAATAAACACGGCTGTTTAAAGCTTTGAACACTTTACATTAGTCCATTTTGCTTAACACACGTGTCATGTGCATTGGGTTTTGTTTTATAATAAACCATGAGACAATAAAGACATAACATGGACACTTTCAATACAATAATAGGCTAAAGTAGTAGTAATATAATATATTATGCTTCCATATATTCTGCGACACTGTAGAAGGACCCAGTCAAGAGGTAATCAAATAGATAACTTTCAAACTGTTAAAACTTGGTGAAAGTTATAATTTCAATAGGAAGCTTGTTAAAGAGCCTAATTCCAATATTATTAACAGTTTTCATAGTACATGATTTATTTACAGAATTTACATGAAAGTGGTTTCTCTTTCTAGTTTTATAATTATGAACCTGTTTATTTGTGAGGTATTTGTTTTTATTTTTGTAGATGTGCAGTGTTGATTTATATATATAAACACATGGTACAGGCAGAATCTTCAAAATTTGTTTCGCTAATACCCCAGAAAAGGATACCATAGCTTATATATGTGTGTACATAAGCGAAATAGACTAATTTTAGACAATTGTATGAGATGCGAGTTGAGAGGGATTTTAAAACATAACATGAGCTGTTAAGTTTCTTCATAACATGTTGCACATGCTCCTCCCATGCCAATTTTTTGTCAATTTTTACACCTAAGAAACTGGTTTGTTGAACTGTTTTGATTAATTTGCCACCCAAGATTATTTCTGGCTCTTTTGCTGTGGTTTTTGTACTAAACAGGGTGCAGTTTGTTTTATCTAGATTCAGGACAAGTTTGTTTCATTTAAACCAAGAGGTAAGTTTATTTAGTATATTTGTTGCAGCATCTTCTATTGATATATTATTGTCTGCTTTAATGAGTAAATTTGTATCATCAGCAAAAGAGATGACAGAAATATCACCGAGTTGTAGGACGTAGTCATTCATATATATTAGGAACAGTAATGTGCCCAAAACACTTCCTTGTGGGACACCAGTGTCCATCACTTTTGGCTGAGAGCGGTAAGTGTTTACATAGTCATTTTTGCTTTTTTTTAGTAATTTCTACCAGCTGTCTCCCATTTGTTAGATATGATTTTAAAAGAGCATTTGGTTTTCCTCTAATTCCCACATTTTCTAATTTATCTAGTAATATTGTGTGGTCCACAGTGTCGAACGCCTTTGACAAGTCAAGAAAAATTCCAATTGTGTCAATAGATTTGTCACTGCAGGATAAAATTTTTTCCAGGAACTCCCCTATTGCTGTTGCAGTATTTTTCCCTTTTAGAAAACCATGCTGAAAGCTATTTAGAAGCTTAAATTTTGAAAGACAGTTTACAATTCTATTTTTTTATCACTGATTCAAATATTTTTTAAATGACACTCAGAATCGAAATGGGTCTATAGTTTTCTATTTTAGTTGCCTCCCCTTTCTTAAATATTGGAATAACCTTAGCTACTTTTAAGTCGTCTGGAAAAACACCAGTTTGAAATGATTCATTAATGATATGGGTTAATGGCTGTAAGAGAAGCTCAGAACATTTTTTAATTGTCTGTATAGGAATGCCATCTAATCCAGTGGAGTTTTTATTTTTAATATTTCTGATGCAGTTTGCTATTTCCAGAGTATCCACTGGATATAAATAAAATGAAGACCTGGTTATGTGTTTATTCCACACCTCGGCATTCTGCTGTGTATTTTGAACATATAACTTTTTTGCTGCATCACAGAAGTAGTTGTTTATGTAGTTTGCTGTATGAATAGTAGATTTTATTATTTCCCCTTTATCATCCTTAATTGTTAGGCTGTGATGGGAACTTTTTTGCAAACCAGACTCTTGTTTTATTATGTTCCAGACTCTCCTTGGTTTATTGTGAGATTTATAGATTACCTGGTCTTTAAAAAGTTGTTTAGCTGTTTTAAGTACATTTCTGTAGACTTTTTTTGTAGTTTTTAAAATAAATGACAAAGTTTTGTGATTTGTCATATTTACTTCTGAAATATAATTTCTTCATTGTCGTACTAGATATGCGAATACCTTTTGTCACCATTTATGACAGTAATTGAATACACGCATCTTTTTGGGGAAATACACATATTAAATTTTTGAGACAATATATTCATGAATGTTCGAAATTTCTTATCTACAGACCCTGCAGAATATACAGCTTCCCAGTTTTCATACTCTAAAATGAAAAGCAGCGAAGTTTTTAAAGTCCCTCACGAATGTGATAGTTTTTTCAGTTTTGAATTTGGTACAAATTACCTCCAACATCTGACCAAAGTGATCTGACAAGCCATTTATTAGTTGCTTGAGACTTACATCAATAATATTATTGCTAACTATCACGTGGTCAATTGTTGTTGAGGTAGAGACAGTTTCCCTTGTTGCAAAGTTTGTAAGTAGTTGCAGCCCATAGGAATGCAAAATATTAAGATATTGGTGTGTGCTGCAATCATCTAACCGTATGTTGATATTGAAATCGCCACATAAAACTACCTTATATTTAATATGAACAATTTTAGTCAATAGTTCCTCCAATATATTTGAAAATATTTCTTTATTCCCGTTTGGAGACCTGTAAACACAAACAATTACCACCGCAAAATTTGTCGTATCGCGTATTTCTATTGCAGCAATTTCCAGATTTTTTTTCACTTGATACAGCTTGTAGATCGCTCCTTCTCTTATATGTAATGTTATCTTGTACAAAAATACAAACTCCACCACTGTTATATATGGTACGGCAAAAGTAACTAGCAAGTTTGTAGCCATCTATTTTTAAAACTTGTAACTCCACATCACTACACCAGTGCTCACACAGACAGATACAGGACACATAATTAAGTTGTTCTATCATAGTTTCTAAACTAAGAGTTTTGTTACGAAGGGACTGGATGTTTTGGTGTAAGACTCGAAGCAAGGTACTATTGTTTGTCAATACATTTTGTTTCTGAACATGTGTGTTGAGTTTGTCTGAAGTATCCCCTAAATTAGACACATTGCAGGAAAAAGGACTAGTCATACATGCAAAGAGTTCATTGTTTACTTCAAGTTTTTTGGATCACATGGAGACACAACAACTTTACATTCCAGAGGAATCGGCTTACTTACAACTATTTTTGCCCGAATGGCTGCACAAATTTTACTTCCTAACAAATTTTTACCGGCCAAATTGAGGTGGCTACCATGCTTTGTGAAAAGGTTCCTGTCAAAATCTTTCACTTCAATAAAAGTAGTGTTAGAAAAGTGATTACATATGTTTTTTAGTTTCTTATTAGTTTCATTGATTTCATTGTTAAAACACGACCAGGTTGGCAGTTGATGCTAAGGAGGTATTCCTACCACAACTAAATTTGTAAAAGTGAATTTCGATAGTTTGTTTTTTAAGTTACTAACTGCACCTGAGCTTTCATTGACACTGATGTCATTGCTGCCTCCCATTAATACTATTGTGTCATTTGAGCTGAAATCTTCTCACAGTGTATCACAACTTTTAGTAACTTCAGAGCATTTGGCTCCGGGCTTAACAAAGCCGATTACAGATTTATCAGGAAAAGTGTCACAAATTTTGTTCACTATGCCACGACCATGACTGTCTGAGAACATGCATATTTTTCCCTTACCTTCCTGGATTTGTCTGCTTCGTCGTGTTGCAGGAGCTTGTTGTGGGACACTAGCACTGAATTCGATGGTACTACCATTTTGGTCTTCATTTTCCAATAAAGAGAATCTGTTCTGTACCGAAATACTGGAGTTTTGTGGTTTTCCTGGTGGGTGACCTCGACGCCTCTTCACTTCACTCCACCTCGGTGTATTTGCACTGGATTCGATTAATTGTTTCGTTGAAAGATCTTCTTGCAAAACACTTACAATTTTGCGTAGTGATGTTAACTCTTCAATGAGTTGATTGATTAATGCTTTATTTTCACGAATATCACTGTGATTCACCGGTGTATCAACATTATTTTCATTTTCACTTACCCCATTTTTTGCCTTTGTGACGCAAGCTTGGCACGACCAGTCTATCGAGGTCAGTTCCAATTCATCATTTACACTACTACATTTATTAAAATGGAACCACAAATCACAGTCATCGCATTGGATTCCGTTTCTCACAACGCGGTTACATTTACCGCAATTATAGTTTCTTAAAATATTTCTTTTAACTGTAAAACCTTCTAACGAACTACCAAGCAAACCACTTATCGGCGCCATCTTGATGAACGATGTCGAGTCGTAGTACACTGTCCAGTATACGTGTATATACTCAGCTGACACGAAACAGTTTTATACTAGTAAGCATTATTTCATCCGTGTCTTATATTATAAGCTACCAAACATCTACCCAAGAGGAACTTGTTGCCATATAATCACATGTGCAGTTCTTTGATGTGCGGTAAAGGAAACCCAATTACATTCGAGCACACTGCTGCTGAAAGTTCGACATATCAAGTTTTTAGGTACATAGTTTACGTGAGGAATAAAATGTTGAATCTATTATCCAAGATAACGCTTTAATACAAGCACAATTTTTACATAATCTCGTAAACGAATTTTCGGAAGAATTCCATTCGCATATAAATTCTTTAAAACGTAAATTTTTAAGTTCAATTTTAGATACGAGATGTTCCACGTAAACATTGACAAGGATTGTAATAAGGCAGTGTTACCTAAACTATTTATATTATGACAATATTTGTTTAACGGTTCTATCAATACAACAGGTCTACTGACACGCAGTTTAATGTTGATTTTCCGTTTATTCTCTGTAAGCTTGCAAGTGAAGTATTGTAATGTAAGGTAGAGTACAGTAGCAGTAGCTTGCTGTTTGCTGAAGACTATTGAAATGTATACTATATAACAAGGAAGATACGCGAGGAACAATACTGACTTGCTGCTAGGCGCTTACACCTAACAATGACATAGAACGTGGTCTTACAATGAAGAGGTGCCTGAATGAGAAGGGAAAAGAAAACGGCAGATCCCCGAGAAAACCCGCTGACCAGCGACATCGTCCAGCACAATTCCTACAAGCGAGGAACTGGGACTCGAACCCGGGTGGCCTTGGAGGGAAGGAAGTAAACAATAGTGTTGTATTACTGTTCACTTGTTATCGCTTCATGTACATCTAATGAAACTAAACTGCTATCACAACATATGATGCACCTCGTACATGTATTGCGCCAAGTATGTTTAAACTTTAAACGAACAAGGTTCAATATGCAGGCGACAACTTTCTGTGTAGATGGTAGTGGATATCTGCATGGTGATTATGTTAAAACCCAGCTGAAATATGTACGCATCATTTAACAGTACATACATCTTACAAAGCATTCCCACTTTTTGTACAGCCCATCGGAGATTGAAAACCAACCCTCGTTGATGGCGGTTATTGGTCGAGTTACAAATTCCATAATGAGAATGCCGACCTTTTCTGTGCTTGGTTACACTTGCGATTAAGCAGTGAGCACTAATAGCTTTGTTTGTGTTTCGGTGAACATTTGTAAGTTCTACTGCTGAAGTATTAAAGATTAAACTTATAAGCCTTTAGGTTGTTTGCAGTAGTCCTTGCAACATGGCAACACGGCAACATGGCAACACTGTAGTGTGAGGGCCAGGTGAACGTGGTGAGGTAAATTACCGCAGCTCTATTGTACGTAGTAATGACTACACGTGGGAACATATATAGTCAGAGGTCGAGCAGTTAGCCTCACCTCGGCCTTGCAGCAACCACAACTATGGCCATCAGCGTGGACTTGACGTCACTATACTTAGCTCAACTGGCAGCTGACACTTATTATAATGTAGCTGTCAATGTAATATATATATATATATATATATATATATATATATATATATATATATATATATATATATATACGTTTAACAGCTGTGACTATAAGGGAGAGGGATAATACATGTAGTTATATGTGATATACAGTGACCAGAGGAAAACTGTATACTGGATTCAAATAGTAATATAGCAAGAAAATAATAATAAAAATCTTATCATGTAGAGAATGAAAGAGAAAGAAAATCATTGAATTAAAATTGGTTTTAATGATGAAACCAATGAAATGAAAGTTAAATTTAAAATTAGTTTCTTTCCAGAAACAAAATTAACATTTTCTAAAATCTCTTACTCTATACCACAGGCACACAATGAAACGAAAATATAAAAAAATTTGTAGGCAGCTCTAGGGGTTCATTTATAGGCTGGAGAAAGTTGAAATTAATTCTTCTAGTGAATTTAAACGTAATATGTTAACCTCGACAGTAGCTCTGCAGCAGAGATGTAAAAACACTTTTTTTCCATACCACTGGGATGATATTGTTCCAAGACTGGCCTTTACTACTGCTATCAACATAACTGTTCATAAGCACACAAAAAGAATTACTAAAGTCTTTCATATTTCTGAGACAAGGCAATTCTAGCAGTAAATAAAACAGTTCACAATACATATTTATTTTAGAAGGTTTAGGCAAATATAGGCACTTGAAAATACACTAGGCTGAATCTGCGATTACTGAAAATACATAAAGGCTTGGCTTACATGGATCCCTCGCTGTCTTCAGGCTCACTAATAAAAGCATGTTGTCTATGTACAACAGGAAAGAATTTGCCTCTTCTTAATCTGGCTTTCACAGTTGATTACAAAAAAAATTGCCTACACCCTCCCTAAGGTGTCCTACCATTATGATGGCGGTAGATATAATTGAGGCCCAGCATCGCCTCTACCGGACATCTTGTTTCGTCAAGTCATGGGGAGTAGCCTAAGTGCCTGATAAAAGGTCAGAGATTATAGCTTCTCCAGCAACACGGCCGTAGTAGAACAGGTCTGGACCACGGTCGTAGAAGAACAGGTCTGGACACTCGCCTGGATATTTGACCCCCTTGTTGTTTGGCCGCAGTTCATCAAGTTACCGAGAATATTGTGTTTTATTGGCGCTGATGTTACGGCGTCGGACTGAACTCCGCCCACTTCCTTTCCACTAAGATAAACAATTTATCAAAACGTATTTTTTTAAATCAATTTTTATCAATTTACTAGCAGTCCCCCGCGGCTTTGCTCACGAGTATTTTTCGTAACTGATAATATTTACTTTTATTGAAAAACCTCTTTGTATACAAAATTGGTACTTCAGTCATCAAGGGTTAGAATGTCCAAGCGGCTAGTTGAACTAATTCTGCAGCAGGATAAGCAGCTATAGCTGTCCACGCAGTCTTAAGTTTGTCCCTGCCACTAACAGCGACTTCGCCTGGGCCTATTTGACGTTGTGGGGTAGTTACAGACATCTAAGGTAAGTGGTTAATCGAATGAGAAACATCTGTTTATCCTGTGCACAACCATTGATGACGGTGCCCTCAATTAAATATTTTCAAAATATTCACTTGAACTTTATTTACATTATAAAGTTTCAGAGGGTAAAGGTTTCGCGGAAACGTATTTGGAGCCCCAAACCTGAGATTAGTGAGATGATATATCGTCGGTTTACTGCCAAAAGTGATAAAGTTAAAATGAGATAAAATTATAAAAATGCTAGGAATATGTATATGTTGTTCACGAACAATTGCCCAAGTTTAAAGTCTATTCGTCGTTTGGT
>PNEQ01088982.1:0-34204 GCA_003012365.1 Medauroidea extradentata | reverse complement strand
AACCTCTATGTGACGTCATTTAAATACGTGACCACTTAACGGAAGTTGTTCACTCTACCGTGGCATTTGTAACAAACGGGCAGAAGCTATATCTGCGGCAGAAAACGACATTAGAGCCAGTGATTTTTGGCGAAAAGAATTATGCAACATTTTGTTTCAATCCCTGACGTGTACATCTTCAGCTCCGCTTCATGGTCAGTGATAGGATGTTTGTAACTCTCAGCGTCTCGTAGTTTTACCCGCAAATCTCAGACGTGTGGTGTCGCAGTGAGTTTATCATCATTGGCTCAGTCAAATAAGCCACACATCTGCACCAAGACATGCTGACAATAACCATGAAGAAGAACTACAGATGTGAACATGAGGCACCGAAACAAAAAATGTTGCACAATTATTGTTTTCATAAAAAAAAAAAAAAAAAACACTGGTTAGAAAACGTAGCTAGATCGCACAATCCCTTGGAGTCCAGGCTGCTTGAAGTTTTACACTATATGTTCAACAACCACACACGCACACACACTCTATTATGTGTATTCTGCGATTAATACCAAATTCGTCTAATTTTTCTGGTTTATCCTGCTAGTCCTCGGATAAAGTTAAGATTGTATCCATTTCAATAAAACGTTTGTGCGTGTTTGTTTGTACTATATATGTGTGTATATATATGTATATGTATGTGTGTGTATATATATATATATATATATATATATATATATATATACATACACGCACACATACACACCGATGACTAGTACAAGCAGATTAAAATCAAATTTAAATTTAAGGTTTTCAAAGTTAGTTCTCTGTAAAAGTACTATCGATATGAACTTTTAAAATGGTTTAACGTTCCAGATATTTATCTTAATTAACTACCCAAAGGGAGCTCGGTTTACAACACTTCGAATTAGAAATAAAAAGGAAACAGTTGAACATAGTATATAGCCTTCAGCACACGTAGGCGTAATGAGATTACGTTTTATCTTAGACCCAACGATGCTCCTGTTCAGATTGTCTTATAAAGCATTCAAGAAATTCACGCAAGAGTACAACTTTAACATCAAATTGCCACAGGTAAGTTGCGTGAGAATTTTCCTAGACTAGATAATCGTTGTTTCTCACATATTGAATTAGGTGTAACATGACTTCCTTACAATTTCACTCCCGTAGGCCTAGGCTAGCACAGGTGTTTGTGTAGTTTGTTCACTCATTGACTGAAGTGTAACATACCTGTGGAAATTTTCAACATTTACTTGTCCATACAACAAGTGAAACGCAAAATATGCAATGTAAAAAATTTAATATACCAAATTCCGGTCTATAACTCCTTTTTTACACTCATCGATAATGAAAATTGAAGGATTTTATTTACAGAAAAAACATTTCAGATAATAACATAGAACAGCTAACTAAATGAAGCAATGCAGCACACTGTGTGTTCAATATGTTAAAGTGCGTAACATAATTCTTTCCCTAAAAAAATAGCACATTTTACAAAAAAAACTTATCTTGAAATGTGAACAAATACTATTCATTGAATTTTTTAATATCACGTTGTTTATAGCGCCTTGCGACTTTCAGTGCAGTTATAAAGACGATGAAAATATGAATCTTACACTGCAGACAGTCGTAGGCCGCGACGTGACATATAACTTACCAATCACAAAATAATATACATTAGGACGAAAATTCCTAGCTTTACCAACATTGTTTTATTATTATTTTAATAATTTGGCTTGGAAGTTGTGGGGATGGCATTTTATGACTGGGCCTAAATAAAAAAGATTAATGGCAACTGTAAGATTATTTGGCTAAATAATTAACAAATCACTGAGATTTTAATTTAAAATATGTAATGATGAATAATTAATAACAAGACTCTTCAACGTTTTTGTTTTACGTGACTTACTTGCTTTCCTGTTTGCTAAAAGTACTCCGTTGGACGAGTAGACGCTCGAATATAAACAATAAACATTACATCGCGTTAGCTGTGCAAGTTAGCAAGCAGAAATTTATAGCAGCACATTACAGAGAACTTCAATTTAATTAAATTTCAAGGTACTGTAATAGTGAGTATTTAAAAGCCAATAATAATTTACATATAACAATTTTTATGTTTGTAATACTGTAGAGAACTCTTTTTCACTTATTGCATACCTAAAACAATGCTGCCACAACAAAACAATTTGAGATGCGCCCAGAGTGTGACCTCTTACCTTGTGAAAAACTGCGTAACTATAAATCCTGGTATTTCCATGATAGTTTGCTATGTGGGTTTTTTTTGTATTTTTCAGATTTTAAAGATTGAGCAGAATACCACTTCCTTGTTATATACTATGGTTATATTGAACGTAGTATTTCTGTAATAGTACTGTAGTACTACAATCCAAAAACTTACACATATAGACATGTGGCAGTTATCCTTCCTTAAATACGTGACTCAACATGCCACATATAGACTATAAATGTAGCACTTTTTCATTCCGACTTGACGTACGATATTAAACCAACACAACCGTGTACTAAGTTGTAGGCGTAGCACCTTTTCTTTTAACGATTACTGTAACAGTGCCAGAATCATTAACGAGGTAGTTTTATTTTTGAGTTATAATACATTTAACTATCAAAACAACGAAATTACAGTTGTCAATCACAAGCAAAACACCAATATTAATTGTACCTAAACATGTTAAAAAAAACACAATTTCTGACATACAATAATTACTGTACATACGACCCATAATTGAAGCCTTCAAATGTGATTATCTCTAAACTATGTTTTATGAATTGTGGCAGTACTATATTAGGTAAGAGTTATCGCAAATTCAGTTTGCTCAATGCCTCGCCGCGGCCCGCGCTGCACGCGGGGATGCAAATCAAGATGGCGTCGGTCATTGCGTTGTTGTGTATTCACGTCGGTCTGTTTGTTTACAGCTTCGTTGTTTAGACACAGTGTCAAAACAGTGCATTGTAACTTTTTACAATTTTTGAAATGAGCACAAATCATGATTTTATAACGTCTGTATAAAAAATGCATGAACCGAATGTGAGACAGACAACTGAAGCAATCATACGGTAGATACACACAATTATTCGCACTTTGTAACTACGATGCTCATACTTCGAATGTGAATAGTTTATAAAATGTCATTCGCAACTATTCGCATTTTCGAATATTCGCATACTCCTATTATTTACTTACTTTTCCTGCGCTAAAATGCAGAAGATATAAAAAGACTTGACTTTCAGCAAGCGGCAAACAGTAGAAAGTGAAATGTATATTTCCATGTATTCAACTTAAAACCAATTCATTTGAAATACGGCGTATGATAATTCGACCAAATTAGACTAGCGAGGATAATCGGATGACGTTAAGCAAAATGATCAGTAAATAATTTTGTTTGGTGTGTTAAGGCTGTAGCATTAATAAATAAATTAAATCCGAACCTTATTGTGCAAATAATACTCCTGTCCTTCACTCGGTAAACACAAACTACACCATCGAGCTGATTTTTAAAAGTGCATACGTCACAAAATTATCTCCGTGTTTAAAATGTTTTGTTTAATAACTCTACAGGGCTGTAAAATAAGTCGCAGTGGTTATGCAAAAAGTTAAACGGATGATTTCTTCAAAATTTATAACATTATTCGATTTAAGAGAGTAATTTTAAATAGTGAATTTTTTGTACCGATATGAGTCATAATTGTTCAGCAACAGAATGCTGAACAAAACTGCAAGCATCTCTCCACGTGGTGTTTTTTTGGCAATATGACACGAAAGTTTCTTCTTTAACTTTCTATTATACTTCTCAATAACGTAATGTTATTCTCAAGTTGGCCGTTTTATATTTATATTATAATCAAAAGAAGTCCGAGATGTAAATGAAGCCCTTAACTATCACATATTTTTGTGGTTGTTGGTATGTTTCGTTGTATGCAATCACTGACTCGAAAAACAGACGACAATAGAATTCAACACTAATTAAATATTTATGAAAAATAATAACCTAAATAAATGTGTCTATTACTCACCCGAGGACTGATATTCTTCTGGATCTGCGTCCGTCTGAAAAAGAGAAAACCATGTATTTCTAATTCTTACAACAATTCGAATTAAACTCTGAAAGTATTAAGGGCGTTGGACCCGTAAAAATTCAAAATTTTCTATTTATGTCAAACGCTGTTCAATTTTTGCACATCAGATAACATGTCATTTCCCAAATAAAAAAATTTAGGCCCCATAGTTTTTGCATACTCAATCATTAAAGTCTCAAAATTGCCATTGCGGTGTAGCCAACATCAAAAAAAGGATTTAACGAATAAATTCAAAATTACAGGAACTGATAGTTAGTGTATCAACGAATTTTACGACATGGTTGACAAAAGTTAGTTTTGAAAATTCCAGGAGTAGCCAAAAGTCAAAGTTATGCAAAAATTTACTCATAATCATCAATTTTTAAAAATACAAAAAGTTATCGCTTTGTGTTCACAAAAGTGTCATGAAGTAGCTCACATCATTAAGAATCAATTTGAATTATCTTGTTTCTGCAAGTTAATTATTTTTTATTATTTTGGCTACACCGCAACTGTCATTTTGTGACTTTGATAGGTCATAATGCTAAAACTATTGGTCCTAATTTTTTTATTTGGGAAAATGACATGTTATCTGATGTGTAAAAGTTGAACAGTGTTTGGCACAAATACAAAATTTTGAATTTTTACGGGTCCAACGTCCTTAACCGCGGTGGACGAGAGGCTAGATCTCTCGCCTCCCACCAAGGCGATCCGGGCTCGACTCCCGGCGGGGTCGGTCCTCAGATTTTTGCAAGTTGTAATCGTGCCGGACGATGCCGTCGATTGGCGGGTTTTCTCGGGATCTCCCGTTTCCCCCGCCCTTTCATTCCGGCGCTGCTCCATACTCACCTCATGTCATCCTTCACCAGCGCTTAAGACCTCGATGTTAAGCGCTGACAAAAATCTCTTTTGACTTCATTTAAATAAGAAAATTAAAATATTTTGTCTTTCTTTGTCGCTATAATGATCATAAAAAGTTTCGTGTAAAAGTTTAGAAGCAATAAAAACACTGATAACCTCATTTATAGAAGCTCACAGATTTCCCTCCTACATTCAGAATCTAAAAGGATACAATTCACATGACATAGCCAATAAATAAATAATTAAAAAAACATGTTCAAGAGAACCATCTACCCTGGCTACTGAGTGGTGTAGGGTTTCCGCTGACTGAGCTTTAATCGAAAACGTCTCAACGTACATGAGTGATGCTGCTTAGGAATAGCATTTAAATAACTTTTCACATGTACGTACTCTTCTATGAAGCTTATTTTCTTGAACACGAAAATGGATGTTTTTTTTTTGCGATTTTATATATGATAATCATGATTCATGATATTAAAATATGCGTAGACGGGTACATCAAACATTTAGCCATCTCAAATAATATAATCATTAAATGACAGGGTCACCACATAATGTTCCATAGAAGCAAGTTATCGGCGAGAAGATTATGCCCCCAAGTTTATATACTTGCGCCTAGAGGCTAGAGTTGGGCATGGTATACTTACTGTGTCGCCATTATCTTTCCGAACTCCTGGGACTCGTATGCGTAAATAAGTCCATCCAGGTGGCCACCTTTATGACAACGTTTGTCCAGATTGTAAAACGAAGAAGAGATCTCCAATCACATTTGTGTAAAATAACGAATGACAAGTATTTCCTACTTCCTCTTTGCAAGGCTACTGAGACCTACGTACCTAAAAATTTATTAAGTGTATGTATACATCCAAAATTAAGATAGAGCACGGAACTAAACTTTGCTGCCGGTTTCACTCAAAAAATAAAAGATAGAAGCGGTTACGAACCCACACAAAATTGAAAAGCTTGAAATTATATAAACATTTCACGGGAAAAATATTAATTTTAAAAGCGTTCATATTTCCTCTAACAACCTAGTAAAATATAATTGCTGGGTAACTAGCCAACTTAACTTGCTCTATTCTGTTTAGTTGGCAGACAATTTTCGCTAAGTGAAATATACAACGGAAAGTACACATGTCCGAATACAACGTTTGCGCAAAATTATACTAACTACTACATGTCTAATATCAATAGTTTGATCGTTACACGATGAGTAGTGATTAATAATGTTTATTAGTAATTTACTCGGATATCTCTAAACGTGGGTGAGTGACTTAATGTCAAGAACAACATTCAAAGAACGTTACATGTGTGTGTGTATATATATATATATATATATATATATATATATATATATATATACCCATTTTGGTCCTACATTGGTATTACATTTTACGGTATGACCATCTAGGCGCAGAATATTAAAATATTACAGGTGTATCGTTCCCACTGTTTCTTTTGTAAGGTGTCATTAAATTATATGGTCACTTCTTTGTGTCTCATAAAGGCAAACTTTCGGTGATAATACTGAACGACAGTTCACTGACTTGCGTCTAGAAACTGTGATAAGCTGTGATGCGCCTGTCTGGTTCGTCCGTAGGACTCCCGCTAGTCTAAGCCTTGAACGCAATAAGTGCATCAACCAAAGCTGCCATAATAAACTATCCTGCCTACTTACTTTACAAATATTAGTACAATTGACGAGTAGGTGGTTCAATGACAGAAAACGCTCGGTAATCAAGAATTGAGGACTTAACATTCATAAGGGGCTAAGTGCCAAAAGGTAAGTTTCGAGATAATGACGAAAACAGTAAATGGCGACAAACAAATGAACAAGGAATTATCCAAATGCGTTCACATATTTATTACAATAGGAAAGTAGTCAACAGGAGCAATGGAACAGTAATCAATACAAAACACTTATGAACATAAATATATATTTTTTCAATGAACTAGAATGCTTTGATGTTACCCCAACCATCTACTTGCGCTCATGTACGGCGCGCATGAATATCACTAGGAGATAGCACTTTAGGTATGTCTTCGACATAATGTTTTGACACCTTTCTAGGTACCTAACACATTTTTGTCGAGCCCCTTTTGACTGTTAGGTCCTCAAATATACTTTATTGGCGTATACATAAGTAAACAATAGCTAAGAAATATCTCCTCAACGTTCCTCCGTAGTGTGTATCTGAACCGAGATTTCTGTGGCTATTAACACAACGGAAAACGAAGCACTCGATTTTTAAAGCGTGGCATATCTGGAAAACAGTAACACTGCATTTATAATTATTTCGATAAAGTAACGAAGCCTTTGACACAGAGGGAAAATCGTTTGGCGTAATAAACCGTATGTAAGTTTATATATGGCCAAACTGGAGTGTAATAAAATAAATATGTGTTGTACCATGAAAGTTTTAGTTCTCTCAAAATGAGGGTTAGTCAAGTTAAAAAAATTTGGGTAGAAACACAAAACCGGGATTTGGCACGTTTCACGTACAATAATGTAGCAAACATTTTATTGGGACTAATACGTAAATGTTTCGCCATGTATAAAATTTGTTTGGTTGAGTGTTCCAAACCTTTTACTTTGTGATCAAATCTCTGGCAACGTACGCCAAAAATTTGCCTTCGTACGCAGCAGTTTCTTCTTTTTGTTTACCTTCACTTGAGCGAGAAAAAACAATTTTACCATAATGTTGCTTCTATAACAACTTCATAACCCAATTTCAAGACAGCTTGGGTATTGAATTAATGCTAGCGACATGGGTGCGTTAATTTTTAGACGTAAAGAAAGGGTGTGCAATTTTATGGAAAGAAGAAATTAATAAGGGTTTCGCGACGGACACAATTAGCCGCTAAGTAGACTACAAGATAAATTTATTTTCACGCCCCCGTAACGTATTTAGCGCGAGAATGATGAGCCGGTAAATAGCTGTTTCCTGCTATCCTCACAAAATAGAGTACAGTGCGTGTTAAGCAGAGGAGGGTGGGTACACAGCAATTACGCCAACATGCTTGAGGAGGAAATGCAGACTTAATAAGACCAGTAACTGCGTTCATGCCTTATTTCACGTCTTTTACGTGGAACAGTAGTTTGGGGACATAAGTCATTGCTTGAATTTTTCTAGAAAAATACTGTGTGCTCTGTGATGTCTAAACAAACTACAGAAATATAATCCCGGAGGAATTCAATCAGTTGTGACGGCACACACGAACGTTAACTTTACCTCAGAAAACGATTTTTATATCAAACCAGCAAAACAGACCAACAAAATCAGACAGACCAAATGCTTCATAAGAAAGTTAGAATTTTATAAGTGCAACAGCGGAGAAGTTTTCAGTAAACAAATGAACTTCAACAGCAGAAAAACAGCCAGAGATAGCAAAGAATTCAGGCAATTAAAAGCTATACGTTTTGGAATTTAAAATCTTTTCACGCCTACGAAATGTTTTACTCGTGAAATTCTACGTGTCGTCCATATGGAGTGTTTTCTCGTCTGTTTTTTGTCTGTTTCTTATTTATTGTCTGTTTTGCTGGTCGATGATAGTAGGCCTAATAATAAAGACATCACTTGTTTGGGTAGCAAAGTAAATGTCTGTAAATTGACGTTGTAATTGACTGACTCTCTCTGGGATTCTATTTTTGTGGTCAATTTGATCATCACACAACACATAGATGTTATATTTACCCGTTCAAAGATCTCTTGTTGAATAATGCTATTTGAGAGAGGTTTAGAGCAGTGGTTCCCAAAGTTTTTGGTCTTGCGACCCCCTTTTGGGTACAACTTTAAACCGCGACCCCTTTTTGTGTACGATTTTTAACTGTGACCTCTTCCACTTCAACAAATAATATTGACGCACATATTTGTTGTCTCAGTAATTAGTGTTAATTTACATTTTAAGTTCAGTCATTTGTTTGGATCTTCATTTTTACATTTTTCAGTTTTATCAAGTATTTTCATATTTTTTTATATTATTTTGGAAGCCTGTCGCCTCCCCTCTCGAAACAGCCCGCGACCCCTTTAAGGGTAGCGACCCCCAGTTTGGGAACCACTGGTTTAGAGAATCTTCGCCTCACGGTACGTGATGGTATTTGTAATACTAAGCCTTACAACTCGAAATGTTCTGAACGGAAACATACATGTAATTGGTGTAATTAACTTATTAGCTTAATTTAAATCCTAATTCGCACTATCAAACACACAACATGAATAGTTGTGAAAGAAATAGTTAACAACTGGTCAGTTCGCAGTAATGTTTTAATGTTGCCAGTAATTAGGCAGTAATGCGTCTGCAGAAATATATTTACTACAGCAAGAGAACCGTATTTAAATTATTTAATTAACTTCTACTTTTGAGAAAAAAATATTTCGACGACTTGGATAAATGAAAACGCTTGTACTCACTCAGAAGTTTCCAAGTACTTCTGAATCGACGTTAATATGCTGTGAATGTCATAAATGTACATCACAAATTAAGGTTCCCTGCTTCTGTTTTTTAGCAAATTTCTACTATTAGGCGCTGTGTTAAGATACCACCCCTGTTCGGCTACAAATGTATAATTACCATAACGTTTCGTTTTTTTAGTCTAATCCTAATGACAAAATTTAACAAATAGCGACTAATGACGTTAACAAAGCGTCCTGGCGTCTGAAGATGCTTCAGATTGGTAGGACGCTGCCTGCTACACTAATGACAAACTTCCGCCTACAGAAGCTCACCTCCTGGTAGACTCTTTGATACACTCCTGCACAAACATTGGAAATTACTGTGATGGGTAAGTTTGAAGACGTTCCTTGCAAAACGGTGTTCCTGAAGCATCCGTAACGAAGATGAGCTTTATGTATTACCAAAAAAGTTATGGTTCTGTTTGTTACTTTTTTTAACTCCCGGAAACTGTTACAAATGATATATATTCATAACTTGTGTAAAAATAAAATATAACTTTATTTTATCAACTTATTAAACTTCAGTAATAGTTTTTAACAAGCTCTGCATATTGCACACTAAGTTGCAGTGTTCCACGGACAACCACTCTACTGTACTTTAAGGGGGCCGTCTACCACGCGCTTTAAATGCATTGCAGTGTGTTCGCAAATAGTATTTCTATGCGGAACAATCCAAGTGTGACAACGTACGAAAAGAAAACATACTTCAGACGAGGTCGGAATGTCACTGTTAAGACACTAAGCTCATTAAAAACTCTGATTATAGTCCCTTCAACATAGCTAAAAACAACATTTTCAGACTGCCGTTCTCCTAAATGTACTAACTAAATGTACGTACATCTCATATTGAGACGTATGCTGAACTTTGTTACAGACTTTCCACCAATATAAACAATTATATATGGTCACCGCTTGTAAGTCCCGTAGTACAAATGGATCGGCTGGAAGCTCGCTCGCTAGTTCAGCGCTGGGTTCCACTGAAAGAAAAGTATTGCCGTTGGTACTATACCTGACTATACTTATGTTAAAATAGGTGTATATATATGTATGTGTGTATGCATGCCTGTATAATATGTATGTATGTTTGTATGAATATATATATATATGTATGTGTGTATATAAGTATGAATGTATGTATATACGTATGAATACATATATTACCGTACATATCCCCCAAAAAATGGATAGAAAATAAACCAGCAACAAACAAAAAACAACAAGATAATATATAAAAAAACTACACCAAAAGGAGACATAGAATATATTAATGAAGGTTGGTAAAACACAAGAAATAGGCGAAATTCTCCAGAGTGCAGCAGACCAGACACGAATTCTAAATGACAAACATGAAACAGCACAATGCGAAACAGCGTGACGAAGAAACAAAACCAGAAATAATACAAAAGCTCAGGTTATGACGTCTGTTTCCGTCACCATGTGCAAAAAGACTGAAAGCTAGTGATGAAATTAACTAATACAAAATAAATGAAGTGTGCAATCAGTCACGCAGTCAAGCGCGTTTGATATTACAGTGGTTAAATTTGTAGGTTTCAATTGTATGTTTATTGTGTTTTTATGTTTAGTTATATATAATTATGGGTTATTTTAAAACGTATCGCATTTACCTGAGTTAAAGTGACAAACTACTTGTTCAACACGTTGATTTGTTAAATTTTATATGTTTACGAATGGTTAAAAAAATTACATATGGTAGGAAGATACTTTGAGGGTTTTAATAAGAAACTGAACATGTCATTATCAAAGTGCTCGATTATTTCCAAACTTACTGTGGTCTGTATTAGGTACTCTAGGAAATTCATTTATCGGCTCCGGGATTTACACCAACGGGTGTAAGTCTAAAAACTACTCAAACACGTGTGGTTTGCTCACTAATAAAACTGTATTCCTTAACTGTAGAATTTTGTTTGTGTTAGTTTTGAGTATTATTTGCAAACATCGTGCATTAATATTTTAAGACAAACCACATGCGTTGCATACACGCTACATAAAACCATGAAAATATATAAATTACAAATCTTCATACCAAGTGTACTGCTTGTACCTCTTTATGTGATTTTCAAAGTCATTAAGAAAGAAAAAAAGGAAGCTAATAGTTTCCGGTATTTGAAACAAATTGTTGTATTATTGTGTCGTAATTCCGTACAAATGATTCCGTATTTAGCCGTTTAATTGTAGATGGTGTTATAGCGAAATAAATTATTCTAATAACGGTGTCAAAAGAAAGGATTTTACAGTTGATATGTGTAAAACATTAGTTATGAATGATAATAGATGGTACACAGACTATCCTAGTTAATACTAACAGGAGAAATCAGGTTACGGTGAAACACGTTATACCGAGTGTTTTAGAATAATATTTTTCATTCACACTTGGAGGGTGGGTTCCTTAACAAAAAAAAAAAAAAAAGTCCGCGTAAACATCTAGAACATTTACCGCGAGTTCCTGAAATCAGCAACGGGAAACTGTCATAAACTCACAGTAAATATTCAAGTTATATCATCTTGCTTCCTTACACGCATTCACATGTCGCCTCTTGCACTGTCACATCCTGTGAAATACTCCCACATACGCTATATAGGACAGAAATGAGGGCATTAGCGTACTTACTTGTATCCATAGCATCATTCAATTATCTAAGAACTATACTTTTACTACTAATTACTTTGTAACACATTGAACTAAACATTCACTAATAACTCAAAAACTAAGGCTTTCCAGATCTATATTTATATTAAATTTCTTGTAGTTTTGGTATAAATAAATCACCCTAAAAGTTTGTAAAAGTATTTTTGAAACACGCTATATAAGGGTTTAAGGTACCTCAAACATGAAAACTAAGCTAACATGATTATTTTTAATTTCTAGTAGAAGATGACGCCTTAAATAGCTTACGCACTGCGAGGTGTCTGCCGATATTATACTGGGTCCCGTGCGTCCGCAAGAATGCTAGCAGGGGTCAGTATTTACGACTTTGAACGAGAAAGCCGTTTACGACTTGCACACGCGGAGTTAGACGATGTGCTAACGCGCAGCTGTAAAACCACAGATTCCGCTCTCTTCTGCGGTAATAGAGCAGTACTCCGCCTGCCTGGACTCTGCTCCGCAACCTCGTTCAACAGTACCGTTTGGCGGGTAGTATCAGAATTGTCTGCAGGTGCCCAGCAATACCAGTAGCTGCGTTGAATGCCTACGTCCCTGAGATAAATAAAGTGAGATTGCAGTGCGAAGTGGGCAGACAATTTGCTGGGTACGTGGCTCCAGGAGTCGTGTTAGGGGAGGGGAGGAGTTGAGATGGTATTTAGAGAAAGTAGGGGTGCAGGGATATTGTGGTCTTCTAAGTACTATGGACGTCTAAACTGATGGAAGGTAAAGTAGAGCGCGAAGCCATAAATAAGTCACTGTATTAAAAGTAAACTCAAGACAGCTAAAAGTCGGTTTATGGCTAGGAAAATGTCTCTATCCTGAACAGCGAGATATATCTCACGAGACATTTAGCTTTAATTTCTGACTACCAGCATTATGCGTGCTAAATAACACAGCATTTATTCCGCCAGGTTTTCTCACGAATCAAAAAGGGAAACATAATATAATACAGGCAAAACCGTATGTTGCAGCAATAAAAATAATATGAATCGTTAAAAAATTGTTAATAACAACCTGCAATGACAAGTCAGAATATCAAATGAAGCCATAATAACTGATGCTTTAATTAATTTATACATTTGTTAAATAAGATGCTGACGCTTATAATGAGTATGAAAAATTGTTTCGTTATATACGAACACTTTATGCAATTTGGGTTCCCACTTCTATTTTATTAAAAACTTTGTATAAACAGCAGGTGTGATTATAATGGTTCAAAGAGCACGACCTTTGTTTGGGGAACGTGGTTTTTAACCAAGTTACTGTTTTTTTATTTCTTTATTATTCATAGTTAAATGTAGTCATTCCCGGTAATTCAAAAACCACAAAACGGATGAGCAATATTTTGGTTATTTCATACATAAACAATTTTTGAAGCAAAAGTCTAAACCGACCAGGCAAAATGGCTAGCCGATATTAATGATAAACTCTAAAATAATGTGATCTATTTTGTAAATATATGAAAACTATCAAATATGGTTTCCGTGAGTGGCAATGCAGTTAAAAATTACTTGTAGTTCAGGATCCAGAACATTTTTCCAATATTTTCCTTCACCATTTTGTAGAGGTAAATATCCAAATGAGCTATACTACGAATGTCCAGAATAATAATCAGGTCAATGATCTAATCAATGTTGTGTCGTCCAGTCTGTTGCCTGTGACGTCATCGTTGTTTCCTGTCTTGTGTCCAACAATGTCTACGCCTCAGTATTGTCTGTGCTGTCTTAACTGTGGTGTCCTGGGTTTTACAAATTAATTTGTTTTGTATTTCACCTTTTAATTTTGTATTTTTGTAATTATTTTCCTTTATTTGTTGTTGGCTAATTCCTTATTGAATGTTTCATGTTCTGTTGTTTCGGTTTATGGATGTGTTGACTGCAGCCAAACTAGGCCTGTTTTCTCTCTTCATTCGTTTGTACTTTGCTTTGTCTCGTATTTCTTGAAAGACATAATATTGCAATGGCGTATGTCCACAGTAGTACGGTATTTTATTCTGTCCCATAGCAAGAAACATTAAAAGACGATGATATACCTGTCAGTGACTCTCATAACACATAGTCTAATTATGTGGGTTTTTCAAACGAATTGTAAACACAAGGCTATATGAATTAATTGAAAATCGAATGTCCTTATTAAAGGTCGTTTTGACGCATTTACACCACTTCTTGTTCAAATTTTAAATTTCAGCATACATTCTAGTATGTGTTCCATTTTGTGAAGAAAAAAAAAGACATTAGTAATGCTTGGTTTAAGCAAAGATAGTAAGCATATTGGTACATAATTACAGACCAATGTCGTTGCTACGCAAATTTTATAAGACAACTGAAAAGAAAACATTGTTGTTCAGAGACTTATTAACTTTTATACAAAATAGTAGTGTGAGATTATGAGCGTTGCTTTCTAGTTGGGAAAACTCCTGCTATGAAACGGAGTTATTTTATATACAATATGTATGAATCCCGAAACCCAGTTATGTGTTGTACTTTGATCTAAAAATCGATTGTCATATACGTCATTTCTCAGTTCTTCCGACAAAGGTAAGTTACCTGTATAAAAATTCAAGTACATTCGGAGCCACAACATTAGTTAGTTGGAATAATTCGTGTCTGGAAGTATTAAGGGGTTATAAAAAACACTCTCGCAGCTAGCTGCAATATATTTCAAGCAGAGGTAAGACACCCTCTACGTAATATTTTTGTACAAGTACACTTCACTTTTTAACAGCCAAGAGATAATTAAGCAAACTGAGTGATATTGTATAATACATATGAGTATCGCTTACAGTAAGCGGGAATGAGCAAGGTAACTGGAAAGCAAACTTTCAAAACCAGATATGTACACAAAAACCCGAAAATGAGCTAAACAAATTTTCTATTTAAGGTTGGTAAGATAAACGCGAATTTACAGCCAGGTTAAATTTAAAAACGAAAAAAAAAAAAAAAAAAAAAAACCTGCAATATTTAAAAATCAGGCGGAAGGTTGTGTTTCCACTTAACACCAGACATGTTCACCCAATGTAATTTTACATTCAAAACATGGGACTGATATCTTGTGGCTATTGGAAAGCGTACATTCACGAAATGCCGTCACTGACAAGTTTACTACCTTTAAAGCCAGACGTGTCCATAATATTAGTTCAGAATTAAGATTTTTTTGCATACGGTTGTTTCATTACCATTATTTGACAGTTAAATACACGGATATTAGTGGTTTACAAAATAATATTATAAATAATAGGAACCTGGGACCTTACAGCGTTTTACAATAATATACATGCCATTCCCCTTCCCCACTTCTGATGCTATCCCACCACTTAAGTTTTTTTGCCTTTCCATAAAATTGTATGAGGTGGACATGCCTGGTTTTGAAAGCCAGTGGAGAGTAATCCGGCAAGTTAAGGATGTTTGCGGCATTGAGGGCGAGGAGAGAGGCAGTTATCCTTGCGACGGCACGACGCGACAAAGCCGTGGTGGAAGGCACGACCTCGCTGGGACAATAGTCCTGGAGGTCGGGTCTGTGGAAATAGCCGCGGGGAACAAATCAACCCTGCTTTGTGCAGCCTCTTCAGCCCTGCAGAAGACGCGACAATGCTGCGCGCGCAGAAATAACCTTGCATCAGGCCGACCACAACTGCATCCCACATCACTGACTTCGTTCACGTTCGTTTGTGTGCGGATCACGATAGACCGGCCACTTTTGAAACCAACCTCTGCAAAATATAAAACTTAAATTAAGAATATCTGAACAAAATCTGACACAAACTTTCATGTTGATACTTCGGCTGCAGGTGTAAAAATTGACCGACTGAAGCTATTTTGTTTTTAACATTTAATGATGAAATAAATACATATTGTTTAGTATTTAATACGTATGATCCACTCAGAGAAGTTTGCAGTTTATTTACCAAATTGCACCAAATTAAATATTTTGAGTCAGTCGATGTTACCTCTGCAGTCAAAGTATCCACATTCGACAGTAAAACGTTTTTCTACGTGTAGAAACCATAGAAGAATAAATAAAATATATAAACGTACTATAAGAAATATTCATATATCTATAAATTTCTCACATCAATTGGGAACAGTTGGACGGATTTTCATTAAATACAGCGAAGAAACATCTCGATGAAACTGGCCTTAAATTTTAAAAGAAATAATTTAATGCGGTCTGTCCCCTTCGGAGCTACGAATCCACAGACACACAGAGACAGACGTAGGCGTCAGACTTATAACATCTCCCCTATTTCGTAGGGGATTACAAATAACTGCACTTTACTGAATCTCGTCAGTGAAAATACCAAACCTCGTGTGTCAAAAAACTGGTAATATTCAGGTGAATGAATGAAAATTTACAATTTGCAGTTTTTTTTAAACAGAGTTAAGTACAACACAGTGTAATCAGAAACATTATTGCATTAGTTTCATAGAAAATATTAACGGTTTCACAATTTCGTAGCTAACTTGGAATACATGGCATTCCAGGTTTTGTATCAACACCGATATCGAAATTAATCATCAACAATGTCAGCATCATTGCTCTTACGGTTCGCAACGGATTACAAAATAAACATACAAATTGTTTCTAATTTTAAAAGAAAAATTTTGGAGCATTATCGAACTAAATAAATTTGGCGTCTGCCAAATGCACAGTTATTATTAAACATGCTACTTGACACGGCTACATTTTTTAATATTCTCGTCCGCTTGCAGGCTACTTTGATCAACAATTCAAAATTCCGCCTAGAAAATTACGTCAAAATTAAGTTGTCCGTGAAAGTGTTATAATGTGGATGCTAATAAAGGTGCGAGTGGTTCTATGGCACCAATAATTATTATTTAATTTAACTTGCAATTGAAGTGATTTACAAATTTCGTAAGCCTATTTAATCCACTAACTGACTGACATGACAAGCATCAGCCCAAACCGTGAGGCCTACAAACGTGAACATTGCAGTGTGTATTGCTGAGAATTTTTGTTTCCTGATGAATATTAAAGTAAGAAGTTAACATTTAACAAAGTTTATATATACAAAAAACGATGGAGTATAAAATGCCAAAAAAAAAAAAAAAAAAAAAAGAAATTATGTATAATTTTCAAAAATTCTTACTTTTTATCGCGAACCCCACATACGCGTATATCGTCATATATAATTTTTGTAAATTGTACTAATCTCGGAACAAACATATCTTTTAATAGGATAGCTATGGTTTTATGGAATTTGTTCATGCTGTGTTCATATTTTCTAAGTAGTACCATTTTACATTTTTAGATCACAAAATATGTCTGAGGAACCATTTTCAGAGCTTCTTAAAATCTATACACATAAATCACTCAGTAAGGTAACTTATTTCAATATTTAGTCAATACCAGGTTTATATTTTTAAAATGGCGACCATTTGAACAATTTTTTTACAACACAAGATATGCGAGGAATCAATTTTAAAAATTTCATTATACTCGGTAATTTTATAGTACTTAGGTTACCAACTTTTATGCAGGCTATTTTGTTTAAGCCATGTTCATATTTGCCGCATTTTAAACATATTTTGATCACACGATATATCCGAGGAATCATTTTTCAGGATTCCTTAAAGCTCGATACCTGTATAGCACTTTGTACAGTGGCTCGACATTTATGTATTTCGGCCATACCATATTTTCAAAATGACAACCGTTTGAACATTTTTGACCACATGAGATATCTGAGGAATTGTTGACGAAAATTACTTTAAACTCAAATCCCATATAGTATTGGTCAAGTATGCTTTAATTAACGCGAGTTAAAATTTTTGAAATTGCCGGATTTTGACCATTTTATGATTATGCAAAATATTTGAGGAAATACATTGTCCGAATTCTATGAAACTCGCTACTTTCACGTATATCTTTGTCCAAAGTCACCTGTCTTAAATGTGTTATTTTATTCATGCGAAGAACATGTTTTTATTTTCAAAATGTTTATACCAATTTATCTCTCAGGAACAATTCAGGAAATTCATACTGAATTGTATATTTTGATTGCTTATTGTACAAGATTTCAATTTAGCTAGGTTTATTATTGTGGGTATACCATTTTTGACTGTAGCATGGCTCGAGTTAATAAATATACTACTCATTATTTTTATATGATTGTTACTGAGTGTAACTGCCTGGGAAAACTTGCACCCACATTGACGAAAGTAAGCATTCTTCTTGTACTGTTACTAAAAAGGTTGAAATTATTAACAAGTTACATATACAGTATACGTAACTTGTTAATAATTTCAACCTTTTTTGTGTATTTTGTCTCGCATATATAAACAAACCACGCATCCTTCTGACAAAGTGTATTTAAAATTCCAGTTAGGTACACATCAATAGCATGTTTTAAATAAGTCAACATTAAAATAGTTACGATGGAAACCATGCACCGGATAGAGCCAACCCTGAAGTTTAAAAAAAGTGATTGAGTCGACAGAAAGCTATGCAGTTTTGCCAAAAGAATTCTTACGTTGAAACAGAAAAATGTTCGCACATTGAATTTGTAGATCTAAATCTAACTTTAAATTTCGTTATCGATAGCTGAAGGAAATTATTTTCTTATGTCAGGCAGACCCATCTCTCACTGTAACTAATAACGCTACCTCGTCGTGCAGCAGCATGACTCAATTGTACTAGGACAGCCACGGATACAATCCCGTGTTTTATATACACACACACTAGCTGCCCCGACACATAAATAACTTATTGTAAGTGTGTAAGGATGTGGTATATAAGTGGAAGAGGTCTAATTGTAAAGAAATTAATAAATAATAATAGAGCAGCGACACCTGGTGGGGATAGACTGGTATCAGCTCGTGGGGATAACTGATCAATTATCACTTACACAGTTATCGACCGGGTTCTAAAATTATTAAATTAAAAATATTTACTGAACAATAGCACTTAGGAGTATAAAAAGTAGATAAAACCATATTCGCAGACCTACCGAATGTATATACATTTCATTGAAATCGGTTAAGCCGTTTCGGAGGAGTATGGAAACAAACACTGTGACACGAGAATTTTATATATATTGTATATAGATATGTATATACATATATATGTATATATATATATATATATATATATATATATATATATATATATATATATATATATATATATATATATATATATATATATATATATATATATATATATATATATATATATATATATATATATATATATATATATATATATATATAGCGAATGTCGTTTCGTCCTTACAGTTTCCGCATTTCTAGATCACGAACGTGCAAAACTCGTCCTCTTAGGCGGCTACTACCTTAATCTCTATACTTATTGATTTTTCGTGTTAGGCGTGATATCATGCAGAGCTCAACGTAAGATAGAGCCCCTGAACAACTAGAAATTATTATAACTGAATTATTCCTAACTTTAAAAAATACTACACGTATTTAAATTACATGAATTATACCTGTGAAGTGTTATTTCAGAATTTTAAGAAACAACACCGGATAAATTTCTTCCAGTTAAAACTTGTTTATGCTCGTAAATTCACCTGCAGTAATCGTCAAAGTGAACACAAACAAATACTATGGGAATTCAGTCACTTCTGGGCTGTTTGAAGGCTCCAACAGTAATACCGATATAAATCAGTTCAAAAGCTCTGCGCTCATCACTAATGTTCGTAAGTTTATAACACCAGAAGCAGCGAAAAGTAGATAGTTACAACTGACAGCAAATCGTGACACGAAGGCAATGATAACATTTAAAAAATAAGGAGCGATAATGCGCAGTACTGAATTAAGAAACATTTTTAAGAGATTACGTGACAATTTCACTTACGACTTCAGCTGTAAAATACGGAAATGTCCTCGTAATTGTAAATAAATATCGAGGAGTTTTCGAATCACTCGTCCACAATAATAACCTAAAGTAAGGCTAGTACAACAGAGCATAATTCTATTCTGCGTAGACCTCGTATCGTACACCACCTCTTTCTCCCGTGACAGTTATGTTAAGGTTACTTTACGATAGGTACAGTTTGTTTATATTAATTTTAACAACCAAAAAATGTTGTACGCAGAATTAACAGACGGATCTTTAGGCCAGCAAACAACACAAAACTAGCGAGCCTGCAACTACTCGCGCCTACGCACCTACGCATGATGATGTACGCTGTAGTACGAATCTTCCTTTAAGCGATATTCTCATCCACATAGCAAACAATGTTCAAAAACGATTATATAGAGTGTGCATGGCCTTTAGGTGCTGAGATTCATAGTGGTGTAAATCATGACTATTTAAAAACGTTGTTGGTATTAATATATAACGCATAATTCACTAAGTGTGTTAAAAATATTCGACTATTAACTAATACTTTAATAATGCCAGAATGTACTGCATTTCATCTGTGACTACAAATAATTTTTTGACAAACTGTATAATTCTGAGCACTTCATGTGTTGTATCGCAAAGCAGTAGCTGCCCAAAGTCCGCAAATATCAAACATATTGGCGATCAAACTGAAACAGTGGTTTCAAAAAGACAAAATTATACTTCCAATCAGTATTAGACATGTCAATACACTACTTCTGATTGGTTAATCAGCGTAGTTCCCTCAGGACCATTATCTTAGAGCTAGAGATGAAGGTTTATCGCGGTAAAACTTGACTGTTGGCTGGGTTCGACGTACGCCCAGCTTACCATAGCATAACTGGTTTTCGTTCGTAGGTGCTATCGTTACTCTATTTGACTGAGTCAATATGACTTACGCTATCATGACATTTGATGACCGTTATTGGTCTGCAGACAGTTGCTTTGTGACAGACTGACCTATATTACACAGCCATACACGTTGCAAGAAACTGAGGCATTTTCGATGGTATGTTGGCACAAATTTTTTTCGTAAAATACTACCTTGTCTATCCATGGACAATTCAACAAGAATTGCTGTCAAATCAGCGACTCAATCTGTTAATACATGGTAAATAGCAAGTATAAATACTCATCGTGCAGGCGGCTACCTATGGATTTCGGAGGTTTAGTTTATTAATGAATAATGTTTCTATAGAGACGTTAGAAGTAGTTGTATGAAAAGAAATTATTAGGTTATGTAATTTTAGGTTAGGTTAATTTATGTTAGATGAAGTTAGGTTAGGGTAGTTAAATTAGCCATACCTAACCTAAACCAACCTAATCTAACATAACCTAATTTAATCTAATCCAAACTAACCTAACCTAAACTTCTAACGTCTCTAGAAATATTTTTATAAGTCCTACGTAAACAAATATTGTTATATGTTAGTTTAGGTTAGGTTAAGTCAAGTTAGGTTACCTACACTAAACTAACCTAGTCTAACGTAATCTAACATACCTTAACCTGATATAAACTAACCTTAATTTTTGTAGGGCAGCTTCTAACGTCACTAGAAACATTTTTTCTTTATGAACTATACCTCTAAAATCAACAGTTTGGCCGGTACACGATGAGTAGTGATTCTTTATATTTTCTTGCCACTGACACTATTTACTGTCTCTCAACGCCACTGAGATACACCCGCAAGTGGCAACTCTCTTTACGGTATAATCTGGTTCGATAAACCGAGAATGACTTAAGGTAGGGATGGTTAACCCTATGCCCGCGGGCCAAACAATGGCTCGCCACGGCCTTTATAATGGCCCGCTAAAAGCTGAAGCACTTGCGCAATATCTTAAAATTATTTACGATGACAATAAAAGTAATTCAGTGTTTCTCACATTCGTATATAAATCTGAAATTTGTTTTATTTTCTATGTAGTGTGAGAGCATTATTAATCTGCGGACAAATGCAATTCCTGAGCATGTTTGTCTTGGTTTTAATTTGTGGTGTAAAATAGTATTTTCGTTTAACAATAACTGGGTATACATTTCACATGAAAACTTTACAAAGTAACCATCTGTTATAACATATGAAATGGCCTCAATTTTGATATCATGATAAGTAATTAATGTGAAAGATATCTATACTGGCCCGCGGCATGATTTGGTTTAACTCTTTTGGCCATAGATTCAAACTGGTTGGCCGCCCCTGACATAGGGTATGTTAAATCAGAGCAGTTAATCTTCGGATAACGTCTCAGCTGTCTATAATACTGATGTAATAGATACCTTTTGAATTAATTTCACCAAATTCTTGAAAAAAAAAATCATTATCCTCTCTAGCTTACATATGCAAGTCACGTTTTTTTTATTATCGGAATAGCTGTAAATATTGGTGTATTTAATTACTTTGCTGCTAATGATCTTTGTTAATTACACTGCCTACAACTACAAGGTAAACAGCCGCTCTAACTTATCAGACCTCTTCTTCCACTAAGTTGCCAGATGTCTACAAAGCATCATTTCTCGTTAATTTGAATAGTTGATTTTCACCTTTTCTAAGCGTCTTCTCACTGTGTCGTGCGGCCAGAACTGCAGTTCATACTTGGGGATGAAGTACACTACCAACTATAAAACTTGAGATAATAGCGTAGCATGTGACGCCTGTTTTTTTTTTTTGTTTTTTTTTTATCTGAAAGTGTTTTGAATTATTCCCATGAAAATAACACACACACTTAAAAATATGCTTCAGTTACTTTAAAATTTAATCACGCTTATTTTGAATATGATTTTAGGATTCCTAAGAATGGTTAATAAACAGCTGTGACCACAAACATAGGCTACTACCTGCGTTCATAAGACACAAAACAGGACGCCAACGTTATTCTTTACTATCCAGAAATAAAATTGTAGGGTCACCATGTACAATCCCTTACAAAACTGGCTGGAATGAAAACACAGTACGACAGTATAGCGTACCATGTGTAGAGACGACACGATAATCGTCGAGCGTGCCAGTACGAGCCGTATCGCTCCTCTGTCACCGCTCCTCAAATTCAGAAAATTGAATCCCGTATAAACGCCTCTTATCAAATGATACAATTACAAATTTCGGAAAATATTTCATTGTTTTGTCGTGGTAACTTTACTTTTTAACGACATCATTTCTGTTTTCTGCAAGTTGACGGCGACAAGAGGAAAGCCGAGGAACTACTGGGCGAGGATGAGACTGTAGTTGTTTGATATTGAAGATCTGGGGATGAAGATATTAACACTCTCTCCTCACCTCGGGGAGATTACGTTAGATTTACGTACACTGTAAAAAACTTCCTAAAATGTTTAGGAAGTAATTAACCTAAACACAGTATGGGACAGTTACCATACTTCCGCCTTGTAAATATGCAAACTTTTACACTTGTTACAATACAAGTCTGGTAACTACAGTAGACATTTGACTGTTTTATAAAAGTTTAGGATTGCTACCATGGATGTCTGAAAAACACTTACACCATAACTACTTTCTTAGCGCTCCTATACGCCCGTGTGGCAATTTTACAAACTATTATTTAGAGTGTATCCTCGATCGGGAATCGAACCCGGGACCCTTAACTCTCCGTCCAGATCTTCTGACCACTAAGTAAAAAGGTCGAACTTATTTATACTTACTTCACTGATGACAAAAACCAACTCTGTGATTAGTGAGCTGCTTAAACACTTCTTCGCACACGATGTCGCTCAGCCAACTGCGACAGTGAACGATGGACTTTACGTCTCGTCGACAGTGAGATTATTAAACGATGACACATGACTTCTCCCAACGGCAGGAACTGGGATAGGAATCAGCCATGAACTTTGTAAAGGGACTATATCTTCATTTGACTGGAGCGATTTCGGGAAATCATGGAAAACCAAAGTCAGGATGGCCGGAGCCGGGTCCTCCGAAGTGTGGGTCAAACATGTTACTGTTGGTCATATATCTCGGTACCTCACACTAGAAACATCTGTGTGCGCGTTATTGATGGATGTTGGTGTAATGTAGAAGTAAGTAAGCGTAAGTATTTGGGACTCACACAACTATATTTACATTGCTGTCCCAGCTAATATTTATTTGCTGTTAAAATAATGTGATATACTATATGCTGTGAAATGTCTCCTTCGTATATAATTAAAGTAATTTTCAGTTTCACCTTACTCTGTGTTAACTGGTAATGTAGTGGTTGCTATTTAGACACATATTTGTAACGATAAAAACGGGATAAACTAACATAAAAAGTATACCGTTTAGAAAATATGTATATTTTTAAGTAACACATGCTTCTTCTACTAATGTTAGAATAATAAAAATACACTGTGGGCTTGTTTCCATATGATGTAACTGAGGGGCAACATAAACAAGGTAACTAAACAATTGAAAATAAACCGTCCCAAATACGACTAGACTCACATACATTTTAAAAATTCTTGAATATTTTTACTCTTTAATTATTTATTTCAGAAATGTTTTACACAAAGTGTTATATTTTTTATTATTATATAGGAGTCGTTGTAGCCAACAACACCGTCATTCACTGTTTTTTTTTTTTTTCAGTTTGTTATGTCAGCTGGTTTTAGTGGCGTACATAAATCCGTAAAATGCAAATTTTGGCGTTTACGATTCATTACGCAATAACTATGAGAAATAAATAAAAATCATGAGAGCAAAATTTAGTAACAATTTATGTATAAAATAAGAACGTTTCTAGACGTTGGAAGTATATAATTGGAAACCAACGGATGATATTGTTGAATTCTTAATACACTGTTCCACGTATGCACAAATAAATGAGTAAGAAAAGGGATCAAAATCTCATACGTATTTTATTTCAGCTTTTATAGATTGCAAAATTCATTTAAGAATACTATAACTTTAGAAATTACTATACATTGTTTTAACTTGTACAGAAGTCACAGTTTAATATTTTACCTCAATTAAAATATTACAAAATACGAACCGCTATTGTACAGTATACTACCGGTATCGATAACAGTATTTGTTTTCAGCAAGTTCTGTATTACGTAAAAAGGATAAACCTAGTGTGTTGAAAATTAAATCAAGACATCTAAAATTTCACTTTTTTTTTTTCAGTAGATACCTAATTTTAATCATTGGAATAATGGATACTGTAACTACTAAAAAAATATTAAATTAAGTAATGCAAGACTCATTAAATAAAAATAATCGAAGATATATGTGACATGAAACAAATATGAAGAGTGAAAAAGCAAAATAGAGTCATAGAAAATCACTTCATTAGAGATGAATGTTACCACACTGTCCATAGGGAACTATGCTCGACTTGCGAGGTACACGTAGCAAAACAACAACTTCAACGTATTTATTTACACCACCCAGCACAAATATCTCATCAACATCAGCACTATAGGAAACATGTTAACAGAAACATTCTCTCTTCAATTCTGGGCAGAGCAGATCAAAGGCTTGCGTACACAACTGGCACATCGCACGTGCAAATACCGCGCTTACTTCAAACATTAACTTCCTTTCCTTATACAAACCATGATATGCAATACAATCTTTTGTAAAACAACTTATGTATTCATATAAAGTTATTATATCCACTAAAATAAGTTAAAATAAAAAATTAAAAACGCAGTAAATACTAATTTAATTTAATTTATTCATTTGTTCTATTAAGTGCAATTTTGCAGTTTTTCAATATTGAGAACCTATTCTCAGTCAACTATTTTACGTACCTATAAAATATTGATATTTGCTACAAACGTGTAGGCTCGTTTTAATATTATTGTAACACGCCTGTTAATTAGTTTACATGCCTTGTAAGGAGGTCACGATGTCTGCATATGATTCAGGCGAAACTAAAAATACAATAATTTTACATACCATTTCCTCGAAAACGGCCAACTCTAGCAATTTTTGACAAGACGACCTTTTCATTATATTTCCGAGCCTGTGTAATATTCTGCAGTATAATGTGAATTACAGTTAAGTGTTCCCAGGCTAGAACCAGAAGAATAGTGTCGTGGCGCATTTCAACAATGAAAGGTCCGTGGCATTACCAAACTATATTACTGAGATGGGAGTAAAGTCATTTATAAGAAACTGTATTAAAGTTCATTATTTAATATTAAGTAGTTTTTAAAATTTTAATGAAACTGACATTTCAAAGTATTTTTTTTCAGGGTAGTATTACTTCCACAATTTTAAAATTAGGGACTAATTGAAAACACATTTTCGACATGGTTTTTCTTGAGTTATCACCGTACGAAATTAACACACTCCCGTCCTGACTCACCCTATGTGAGTGTGTGCGTGTAATATTAATTTCCTATTATATGTAGTAAATTGTAAGTTTGATTGTAACCGTGTTGCAAAGACGTTTTTTAGTTTGCTACGAAAGTATTAGTTACATAATCACAATTTTTTCTAGTAGGGACTAAATGGTTCACATGAAATACGTGAATAATTAGCCAGGAACAAGGGCACAAAAATAAAGAGTAAAAACACTATCGTAACGTTGCTGGCAAAGATATAAGAAGAAACAGCTGTGAACAGTGGAAGGTGTAACTTGTCTTCCCTGCCAGTTGGCTGGTTGTTTCCATGCGGCACAGTGGTTTCACAGAGTCCAACAATAAGAAAAGGTTTATACCAACTTAGGCAAAAATTTACTAGATTCGAAAAAACAGTAGGAACTGTGTTACAATTTTTATAATTTTATCTATTTAGGGAGTTTTATGACCCTGTGGCACTCTCACAATTTTATTGATGAATTGGAACGGCGTATGCATGAGTTTAGAGCTGCACTTGCATAGAAAGTAATAGTGTTCCGTACGTTAATCTTGCACTCGACATGATTAATTTGATGTTTATAATTCACGAAAATATTATTTTAAACAATTATCGCGGTCCTTCTTAGAGTAAAAATAAATTGATATGGTAGAATTATTAAAAAAAAGCCGTTAAAAAACTTTTAATCTCTGTAGTATATGAATTTAAAAACCTTCGGCCAACAATTATTCATGCAAAATATCACACGACACGTACAAATAGTCCATAGCTTAACCCCAATTACGCATAAAATTAAACCTATTTGCGTTACCTTAATGTTATTATATTGAGAGAAAATTACAAGATCTGAGTAATAATGTACTATGCCACAAAAAAGTTACAGAATGTAGGCTAGTATATCTAGAACAAATGTATAGTCGGTTCGCGTTAAAGTCACCACTTTTGACGACCACCTTCTTCTAGAATAATGGTTTAAGGAGCAGTGTTAGACAACTTTATTGTATTTTAAGATTTTGAGACATAACATTTATTAAAATTGTATTATCAAAATTTTCTCTTCGCCAAAGTATATTCTTGGTAATCTCCTAAACATAAATAATTTGTCGTGTAGAATCATTGCAAGAGAATTATAGATTAACTTTAAAGAATTTTCCTTGAATTATTCTGTATGGCATGTTAATGAAAGATTCTATTATTAATAATGTAAAGTTGTTTACCAAGAATATATCCTATGCTTTGGAGAAGAGAAAATATGTTAAAATAATTTTAATAAATGTTATATTTTTAAAAACTGAAAACACAATAAAATTGTTTTAACACTTTCCTTTAAGAAAACTGTTTATTGTGGCATTAGACGTTAAGTTTTGAATACAGTGCAATATATACAGTGTTATTGTTACGAAAGTAACTTTGTTAATACTAAGTAGGGGCAGGAAAGTAAAAATTAAGTTAAATAATAAAAAAAGCAACTAGGGCTTCAAAAGATCTCGCTTTATCGCCAACGGCCTCTTCTAGCTGTGGCCTGGTTTCCCGTGGCGTGTCGTGTGTCCTCTGAAACTGCGGCTGGTTTCTGCGTGTGTAATCACTGCCTCTGTCTACTTCGCCACAACTGCCGTCGCCACAACCCCCTCCCCCCCTCAGCAGACGATGTGACTCTAGACAAAATGGCGCGGGTACGGGAGGCAAGAGCGCATACCGCGCAGTAATCCACGCATGAAAGAGACCACAATGAGTAGAAGAATCCGGGCAAGCAGCTCGCGTTATTAAAAAAGTTGCTCGCAAACTGCTGCTTCTTGTTTTCCTCCAGTGTAGGGGGCTGGGGGGGGGGTTTAGAAGGCGGGGGAAGTGGTGAATAATTTTCTTCCCACTCCCCAGAGCAACTACCTCAACTCGACAGAAAGTCGCTGATTTAAAAAACATAACAATAATACAACATGTTTCCATCTTACTTAAGGCTACGTATCGGTAAACCGTCCCACAGACGTTTTGAAAATTGTTATTACTCATGTCACACCTCACCACACCGTAAAAAAAATTTCTACATTCACAAGATAAATCTTGTAAACTAATATCAGAACGTAATAAGTCAGGTAATGAAAGTAACATGTCAGAAACCTTTTAAAGTGGTTGAAAATATCGCAAACACCCTTGCGAACTAGCAAAACAACGTTAATGAGCAAATTTTTCGATTTGAAACAAAATAAACCTAGTAGACGTGACAAATTTTACAAAAATTTTTTGTAATTTACAAAAAAAATTTTTGGGAACTAGTTTCCAATTTTTTTTTTGTAACACTACAAAATGGTGCTGTAAACTTAACCAGATATTAGCTGTACATATACAAAATTTGTTTGTATATTTACAGAAATCTTTGTAAATATACAAATGAGTTTGTAAAAATACAAGTTTTTTGTAAATTTTACAAAAAGTTTTTGTAGTGTTACCAAAAACTTTTTTGGAAACTGGTTTCCAAAAAAACCTTTTTGTAAAAGTACACATTTTTTTTTTTACTGTGCAGCGCTGAATCAGCGCAAAATCTTTCACACTCTCACCTAATATGGTAACAGAAAACGTAACCTTGATTTCATTGAGCGAGTACAAATAATGAGGAACGTAAGCGGATAACTTGCAATGCGGTCGGTCAACTACGATAAGCTACAAGTTTATGTTCTTTACTATTTTAGCGCATTCCACAACATTGCCCAAACAATTCTGCGTTACTAAGCTGCCAGGCGGCAACAATACTTCGGTCCATTTTACAAGGAGCTTATCCCGAGTGCTTCTACAAATTAGTGCTCCTTATATTTTACTGGCCAATCCCCGAACCAATTTAAGAGCCTACGTCACCTCTTTTGTTAATAATATTCACTTTCGTTTAGTAAATGAAAAATGTGATGAATAACCGGCAATGTTTATTTATAAAAAAAAAACATCAAATTTTACTATTAGGTGTGTATTATTGGATAAAATCTGTACTGGGAGTTAGTGTTTATTATTTGGTGAGAGAGAATGTCTATCTTAAAACTTAAATTAGCTTTGTTATATCATAGTAACGTTTTACTTTTTGGAACAGGCTGTGAATGAATTGTAAAGTAATTATCTACGTCACTATTGAAATATTATCAACTAAATCGTGACAAAATTTTATAAACAGGGTGGAATTAAGAAAAATTCACCGTAACAAGTGACACAGACTCTTAAGCTCGGAGCTCCCGTAACGTGTATTTTGGGCTTTGTCCTTAGTTCCTCAGCAAAATCTCTTCGGCCCATTATTTCACGTCGTTGTAGCGTACTGACGAACGTTCATCCTTGGAGAAAGGGCCTTTTGCATTGAACGTAATAACGACAGGCTCTTAAGCCCAGTTTGGCACCAAACGATAGGCCGTATTCTTCATCCCCTTGCCTCTAGAAGCGCGGGTTAATAATGCGGCACAATATACTCTACCGCGCTTGTTTGTAATTAAAAATTAAGAATGCAAGCGATCCCATGTAGTTGCATGCCGTTGTATGGGAGATTTTCCCGCCCATGCTCCGTTTTCCTGTCTCCACTACTTGTCCTCTAAATTTCTCATTCCCTCTCCTGTCTCCGTCTCTACCCACATACACATTGCAGGGTTGTTCGTGTGGGCGGGAAGAGGGAGGGGAAATGTCGGCGTACGCAAATACGACGTCCCAACTTGCGAATTCGCGAGGGTGAGGTTTTGGAAGAATAAATGACCACAGGGTAAACGTAATTTTGCCCGCCAGATGCTGTTCTGTGTTGGACTATTTCATTCTCTGCCTGGTCCTAAACTTTTCCTGGTCGGAAATTCAGAGCTTTCGACTTCATCACATAACAGCCACAAAATAGCGGCTCCATGCTTGTAGCAAGGGTATCAGAAACGTTGGACTGAATTTGAAGAAAAAAAAAAACTTCAGTGCGTGTGTCTCAAAACTGGCTTAACGGCGTTCAAGCTGTCAATAACATTTTCCATTACTTTTAGTACATATTACAATTTTGTGAAATTTTATATCAGGGAGGTGTAAAAGGGAAGAAACGTATTCAAAAGATATTAAATATTGAAGGAGTTGTGCAAAGAGAGTGCATGGCTCAAAATAGTATTTTGGACATACACCATTGAGTGTATGTCCGAAATACTAATTTAAGTCAATAAATATTGTGGTCATGAAAACTCAGTTTTTTTTTTTTTATCTTTTGCAAAACAAAGGTCAAAATTGCGCTGTTTCACCACGTTGTCTGCGTATTACAACTAGAGTTCAACATACCAGTATACGATGATGAAGTTTCATTGAAGTGTGTTGAGAGGTAGGCATGTAGTTGTGTTTTAAAAGTTACGATAAACTTCGAAGTATGTAAAAAAAATAGTCAAATATGAAAAAGGGTGAAATAAATGTCATATTCCACATAAACATCTTAACTTAAAATACAATTACTTCAAGAAACACTTAAACATTTGTGCCAACGTGTCCGAGGTTCATTTATTATTATTTTTTATTTTTTTTTAAATTTGCATTACTTAATACTTAATGTTAAAATGTTACAGGTATAATTTTTCAGTTGGTTTCATGATTATTTGCAACACATTTTTGCGTGAAGTCATTAAACTATAAAACCACATTACAAAAGAAAACATGGTATTTAGGCAATTTTAATGCCCCTCTTTACCTGGCTTACAATCACGAAGTTTAATTTATGAATGAATTACGAAACAAATAAATCTTTCCGAGCGACAGATTTCAATGATCATTAACTTCAAACAAAATGTTTCCTACATGAAATTCTTTAAGGAATATAGTGATAAAATATTACAATGGAACTTTTGTAAGTTGTTTTGCGTTCGCCACAAAGGTTTCTGACAAGAAAATATATAATGGTGAAAAAAAGTAGGTTACAAAATTGGGCAGGGGGTTGAACGAAAGTCCAAAAGTATAAGTGAAAACAATTTCTTAATAAAAACACTTATAAAATGGTCTTTAATTACATTTTCCATCATTTAGACTCTTATTTTTTTTTTTCATTCAAAATGTTAAAAAATAAAAAATCCGGTAATTTATTACGCGTCAGAAAACGTCTCATCTATTTGTGTACGCACCAGACGAAAAAAACAAAACAATTATGTCTCCGAAAGCAATTCGTCAAAAATATTTGAAACACAACACTTTCTTTGTTTGAGTGGCATTGCAACGCATGCCGAGTATTCGTACTAAATATCTGATCTCAATAGAATGAGAATCACGTGAACAGTTAGTTTTAGCGTAATTGTTTGTTCATCCTTCTCTTATCCAGCACTGTGATGTATTGTGTACGCCTAATTGAGGTTGTAGAATCCAATGGTCAATTTAACACTTTAGAAGTTACTTGTAAGAATTATTCCCCATCCCGTTACGCCATATATTTTCTAAACTTGGACTGTAATCTAGAACATCAGTAATACTTTCACTATTATTTTAAAAAGTGGCTTAGTATGTCAACAGGTTTTGTTGAAAATTTATCTTTTCAGTTGATTGCCACTTAAAATTGTTACGGTATCTTTTCAATCTTGGCACCTGAATCAAGCAAGAATTATATGTAGTACCATATTTACATTTACTACAAGTTCATAGTGTGACTTACATGGCTACTAGATTTAAAGTCGGTGCGTTGTTAATTTTATCGGGTAACTCCTAGAAAAATTAGCAGTGCGAATAAATAGTATAGCAAGGACTACAAGTAGTAATTTACTAATCGTGGCCTTGCAGTAGGTTTCTGGTATACGATATACTATTTATGCTGTAAGTTTAAACAAATACTTTTGAAATAAATCTTTAAGAACGGCTATCGCAGTCGCCTATTTAGTTTTCTGTCAAACGGGAAATCGACGTAAAAAAATTACTTCTCAATCAAAGTTAATATTTACTATTTTAAATAAAAGTGTTATACGTAGTGAGCATACGATATATATATTACCACGTTTTTATTATTTCTTTATTAATACTTAGGGCACTGCCTATTTACGCTTTAGAAGCTCAGAAGTGACGGAGCCATGCGAATGACATTGAGGCGTATATCAATTACCGCATCGCCACTACGTGCCAAGCACTGAACTAGTTTGTAAGATTCCCGCCGATCCATTTGTACTATGTGTCTTCAAGCTGTAGCCATAAAATTGTATAGGTTGAAAGTCTGCAGCAAAGTTCACTGCACGATTCTGTCTAAGTTTCGCATACACATATTGTTAGTTAATTTTAAAGTATGACAGTCTGTAAAGGCTGTTTTTGGCTATGTTGAAGGCCCAAGAAATAGTGTTTTTAATGAGCATGGGTTTTAACAACGACATTCCGCCCTTGTGCGAAGTGTGTTTTAATTTCGTACCCTTGTACAATGGACACATTTATTATCTACGCACTGGCAGTAATAACTCTGGTTTGATGGTAGGTCTTAATGTTTTTCGCAGACAACTATATTAATAGAGACGGAACCAACGACTCATACAGCAAGGAACGCGAAGAGAAGCGGCCGCTGCCTGAAAGGGTCTAACCTGTCATTTACTTGAAATTATTTCAGAAAACCACGGAAATCCGAAATCAGAATGGCCGTACTGAGAATTGAACCAGTGTCCTTCCGAATGTGAGTCTAGTGTGTTACCTCTCTGCCAGCCACCTCGCTCGGTGGAACAACCTGCCTCGAATCAAGCAACATAACAAGAAGTACGACAATGCAGTGATGCCAGGTGTAGCTGTTAAAATTCTGGTACCAAGAGGACTGGTATACTTCATAAAATTCTAGCGCTGTGGTGCAATTTCGCGGTTTAAGCTTATGATTTTTTTTTGTGTTGATATAAATTACATTGATATACGGTACCAAATTAAATGAAAGCGATTTATTTTCAAGAGCTAATTTCTATTTTTCCGTCAGCAATGTACTATGTGGTTATTTCAAAACTATCGATGATTAAGTGTGAAAATTTAGAAAAGTGTTGATGTTTTGCTGATATGTTCACTTTTTTCCAAATTAAATTTGCGAGGTATAAAAAATGTACATTAAAAAAATTAAGTAATATTGGAAAAATTAGAACCCCGCTAGATTTTTACCGGCCTAAAATTAGCCTTTGACGGTGATGAACGGCGACGGCAACCCTGCCAAAATTAGTTTTAAAAATTATTTAAGTGTGTTAAAATATAAAAACATATTTTTATTTATAGCACTGTGTCATTTAAATTATTTGCTATGCACAATTAAATTTGACAAACTTTTTTTGTCAATCAAATGTATGGTATTTTGGCATCCCAATATGAAAAAAATCGGTTCCTCGTATCAAGGGACTAAATCTGGTATAAATACCTAAGTTCTGGTATGTCTGACAACACTAGCTAGGTACAAATGCCTTATAAAAATTTTTAGCATTGTTAAAGCGTGTTAATAATATAGGACTGTTACCATCGGTTATAAATTTACGGTCTGAATTTCTCGTAGGATAATAGTATGAGAATGTATTTATAAATGTTTTAAATTTTAACTTATGTAAAGAAAAAATATTGTGAAACATTTTCTTTCACTTTAATAAAGGATGAGATAATATAGGAAAAAAGCCAACCAATATCTCTATTACTAGAGCTACTGACCAAATGGAAACCAAACGCCTGTAGAAGTCATAAGAAGTATATTTAAACATAATTCATATGATAGGAAAAATAATGACTTCTACAGACAAGTCAGGCAACTAAATAAATAAATAAGCAGGAATTATGATAGTGTATGAATGTTCAAAATTACGTTTTTCTACCGTGACCAAGGTGTTTAACTCAGGTACGAACCTGTCCATCAATTAACTCACAAACCCGGGTTCTACTTGGTTTTCTGTGTTCTAGATGTTTCCATTTTTCTGTTTGTTCCCGGAACAACTTATAAACTTCTTAAACTCATTGCTAGCTCAAGTTTGGAAATCTCAGGTCGATCTTAGGTTTTGTACATTTGAAGTGAATCACACCCGTTGCGATATAAGAAGAATTTTGAAGTC
>PNEQ01088981.1:0-40962 GCA_003012365.1 Medauroidea extradentata | reverse complement strand
GCAAATGCCCCCCCCCTGGATTTGGAAATTTTGTGTATAAATGTATTTTTTGTATTTTTAAATGTAAATAATGCTAACTTAAGGACATAAAACTGAAGTTTTATTATTAAAGTATCTAATTTATACATGCTTAATTAATAAAAAAGATGCAACAAGGTCACTGTCGTCAGAAAACAAAATCTTGCCCCCCCCCCCTGGAAAAACCTGAAATGACGCCCCTGACCTAACTTGGTGAACTGCAGCGAAACAGCGAGGGGGTTAAATTTCCAGGCGAAGGTCTTGTTCTTCTACGGCTGTGATCCAGGTTAAAATCCTGAGGAGTCCAAACATTGTTCTATGTTTACTTGACGTAACATACGTGAAATAATACCTGGTCGTGGAGTGCAAGAAAGGACTATATCCGTGCTGTGTTGCCACTTTGCGCACTTAAAATGTCGTCGTACACTGGGGGTGGCCATGCCATATACTGCCCAGGAAAACACTTGAAGTCGATGTATTTGTGCCCTTGTTGCTTGAACATTTATACACGTAATCACTGTTGACCATAACATTGTTTCCGCCATAAGAGTCAATGTATTTTAACTCGAAGTTTGAAGAACACTAGAGTTAAAATGATTTATCAAATAGCAGATGTGTCGTGTTTATCGTAGTCTACGTTGTTTGGGGAACAAAATTTTGAAATAATATTAAAACTCAACTATATGGCTGCGTTTAGAAACACATTTCTGTGAGTACCGACGTCGCCAACGGTTTGTGCAGGGACACCATTGTCAAACTAACATTTATGTTACTTTCTGCTGTTTGTTTAACATTTTGTGTGCAGATTTGTTTGTTTTATTGCTATTAGCAAGTAGTTGCACATCGTCAGTGACGTACATATGCGTGTCCTTAACCTTTGTTCAGGGCTTTCGAACAGTGTTTTTAGTTATAACTGTGTATTTTCAATGACTTTCCGTCCTTGTCCAAGGAGTGTTTTCTTTTCATACACTGGCACAGTGGGCAAGTGTGGGATAGTTTTGTAAAATACGTATTTACGAACAACGCATTTTGAAGCGAGTGGTAGGTGGCTGAGTTTTAACCACCAGGTAGGGCCACGATTTTGTCGCGAAAAGATTTTTGCCCCACTTTGTTTCAGTGTCTCTCGTGCACATCGGCAGTTCTGTTTCAAGGTTATTGGCAGCGTGTCTATGTTCAGACACGTTTCTCATTTGACTGCACCAATAAGAATAAGATTTTTGTGAGTATGAACGTCTCTAATTTGCCAAGGCCAGTGAGAGTAAAATCATCCAATCACAGATGATATAGCAGAGCTGCAGGTGTGCACATGACGCATCGAAACCAAATGTTGCAAAAATCTTTTCGCCATAAAATCGTGGCTCTACCACCAGGTAATTGGGTGTGTGATAAGTTTGTAGGTGGGGTGGTTGATGAAGGGCGGGGGTATGATTGTTTTTTTTTTCCTGTACCGTACACGGGAGTTAACTTTGGGGACGTAGGTTGACTTAGAACAGTTTTACATTATATTTATTTTGTGCGTGTCAACTGAAATTGTAATGTAATAATGTCATGTGGACATTCACTATTTGGAATTTCTCGCAAGTGAATTGTTTTACTCAAGGCTGCCATTTGTGAGAAAAGTCTTATATAATGGTTAAAGTCCCAAGGCATCCCCATGTACTGAACGTGCCACTATATGTTAATAATTTGAATGTAATTCACCGGATAACAGCTTTCAAAAAGCCAGAGGTAGTCTAGTAACTAATAATTTTCAAAATATTCATGTGAATAGATGACACATTCCGTTTTGAAGTTTAAGTGCTGAAAGGCCAGTTATTAAGTGTGTTTCGTTTAGGCCGCGTTTAAATAATCGTTTGTTGAAAGTGCATTTATATGAACCATTTACATATCCGGTAAAGAGTTAATGTCTTAATGATAAGATACGTGTCTGTTGCTACGTAATTGACCTTTAGCTTTAGTTCATGAAAATTTGCAGGACGAAGTGCTAAAAACGTTATATTTCAGTTAAATATGTATGCTAATCTGTCAGCTGTATTGTGCACAGGTGCAATTATATACTTTCGCTAGTTTTTGTGTTCGGTGTTCCTTTTCCGTTCGCCTTCGTATGCTCCATTATTTCGCATCGTTCTTGCGTTCCTCGTAGTAGATAATTCGATATTCTCTTCCATTTTACTTCAGTGTAATCAATTTAAGTGCCTTTTAGGAACTGCAGAAAGATATCCAACACTAAATTGGACTTCCCGCACAGCTGGGTTGCTAAACTGTGCAAAGTAATTCAGCCAGTTAGAGCGAACTAAACACGGAATTAATGTACGACAGGAGATATTGTTTTACCGACGAAATTGAGTGTATTCGGTGAGAAGTTAGGTAAGAGGATTTTACAGCCCGTAGACAATGAGATCTTAAAAAGCCGATGACGGTGAAGTGAGATAATAAAACACGTAGGCCTACATGCCCGAACTGGGATTCGAACCCAGGACCTCTCGCACCGTAGACTGGTGTCTAACCGACTTAACTTCAGAGGCCGACGAGTGTTTTCGGTCCCGGGACAGCACACACGGGTTGTGGGTTCTATACCTGCCGGTTGCACCAAAAGGGTGTTTTCCGTACATGTTTTTTCTTTCCGTTTGCATACCGGACTCGACGGGAAGACTGGGAGAACGAGGTGAAAATATATCAGCTCAAGAAGAAAGGTTGAAGAGGAGGGGGGGGGGAGGCGTAGAAATCAATTGATGATTTTAACGTTTATTTATCTACCACGTAGCCTACTCGTTCTTATGCGAGTACAGTTTTTTGTGTGGAACATGTGGTGTGCGTCATAATATTGATTTATGTGTGTAAAGTCATGCAATTTTTTCTTTGGTTGGTGACGCAGGAACAAGTTACGCAATCAGTGGTAGATTTGAGCTTCCAGCTTCATGACAATTCGGCGACGCGTTTTGTTAGTGTTGGATCACCGTGTTGTTATAGATGATGGTTAGAGACACTGGAAAATCGCGAAAATGTTTCAAATGGTCTCCAATAAACTGTATTACATTAACCGTGACACGTGTGAACAGTTTTGGGACAAATCACACACGGTGTGTGTCCAAGCTGTGCAATTCTACCTGGGCCTGTTGTAGAGAGAAAAAATGCTACAAATAAAAGATAGCCAGTGTCAATACACAACATTCAGTGTTATAAACATAACGTTGGAGTCCAGCAAACAGTCAACTATTCCCGCGATTTTCCAGTGTCTCTAATGATGGTTTATCGCGGGGAAATTTGACTGCTTGCTGTGTTTCAACACACGTTCAGTTTACCAGAAGATTACGGGCTTTAGTTTGTACTTGGAGCTGTTACCCTATTTGACTGAGACAATAAGAATCCCACTGGTATCAACAGCCTCGGGCAGCCAATAAGCGACGAAGTTCGCCCGTATCAAAAGAGCTGCCACGTCATTTCGCGTCTGTATGACTATGTGCTGTGGTCTGTGCTTGCGTCTTATTCGTGCTGTTGCGGGCGGGAGAATTGGTAACCGCTGCTCCGCGCTGGTTCGGCGGCCTGCCGGAAACTGCCGCGCGTCCATTTCCGGTCGCAGTGCCGCCACCCGCGGCTCCGGCAAGTCGCGGCGCGATTAACGCGGGTCAACACTGCATAACCGCTACCAGTTTCCCGCGCCACAGGAAACGTCAAGCCTCGTGTACAAGACGACTATAAACATACTTCTGACACAACGTAGCTGTCTACAGACCAATAACAGACAGACATAAAATATCGCAATATCGGGATTCTTACTGCCTCAGTCAAATAGGGTAACAGCTCCAAGTACGAGCTGCAGCTAGTAATCTTCTGGAAAGCTAAACGTGTGTTGCGGCAAACAGTCAAGTTTTCCCGCGGTAAACCGTCATCTCTACTTATTGTGCAAAAAAGCTGGACATGTGTACTGACCATTCAGTTTGGTAGAATGCTAGCTAGCATAACTAATGTTTTCATCTGCTGTTCACAATTTATGCTCTTTCATGTATGTTCTGTTTCGTACAACATTGATGCATTTGGTCAGCTATTTATGGACAATTACTGTTAATATTAAGTAATGCGCGTCGCAATGCAAGACATAATTTACTGTCCATATGGTGGAATAGACATCACAGTTTAGTTTTAGAACTAATAATGTCGACTGACATAGCATCTGACATTTACATCACTTAAAATATAGTGTCAAAAGAAGTGTCAAATTTTACTGAAGTCATGGGAAACAGAGTATAGCAAGAAATATGTCCGTGGGTGCTAGGCTTAGAGAAGTTCCTCGTGTGATGCAAGCTTCTTAACCGGAAAAAAAAAAAGCGGCAGTGATACGGGCGTCAAGAATAACACAACTTCTTTATTAATGCGGGCTTTACGTCTCGTCAATAGCGAAGTCATCGGAGACGGGCACAATAATTGACAAAGGGCAGGAACTGGGAGAGGAGTCGGCCATGTTCTATGTCAAGGAACCAGTCCACGCAGTATTCGTCTGGAACGATTTGTGGAACCGTTAAAAATTCGAAATCTGGATGGCCGGAGCCGTGGAATTAAGGCTCGGCATCAGTCGCCACATTGAATTATTTTATTTCTGAGAAGAAAATGTGAAATTTGCTATTTATTATAATATCAATTCTATTTACCTTGCGCTATAATATAAGCATCGCAGTTGATCTTTTAACATATATTTAAGTCGTAATCAGTCGAGCAAATTAAGAATAAAAAAAAAATTTGCTCGACTGACTGCGGCTTAAATATACGTTAAATGTTAAACTGCAATTTATTATTTCATTGTAGCGCAAAGGTTAATAAAATTGATATAATAGTAACAAATTTCACATTTTTCTTCTCAGAATTTCATACTAGCGAAAAATAAAATAATTCAATATGGCGACTGATGCCTAACCTTAACCTGGATCCTTCCCAAATACAAGTCCTGCGTGTTACCGTTGTGCCATATCTACTGTATGTTGGGCCGTCGAGATGGGTGGAGGCAGAGGTGGCAAATGCATAAGGTCCCGGGACCAAGAGAGGCCTGACGTTGTTGAATATGTTACCATATTAAAATGTTTATCCACTAATAACAATGTTTTTCCCATTATTCTTGCATTCAGGCGTTTTTTTCTCGGAAATATGTAATTTGATTGGTTACGTGGGGAAAAAAGTGGATTTCGGATGGCAAGGGCAGGAACCTTGAAGACTTACTTGCATAGAGGCTCGGAAATCCTGCCGGCGACCCTGCCTCAATGCCTTTACGTGCGGCAGGAAGCATATAAGGAAATCGAGAACTCATATATACGTGTATACACCAACTTCCATATATATATATATATGACCAAAATGTCCCAGTAGATTGCTGACATGGAAAGAATTAATTTTATATAGGGCAATCATGGTACATCTCAAATATTAAGTAGGCCTACGTAGAAGTCCCTTCAGTCGAAGTCAGAAAAAAATTATTTTGTGCGATATTATAAAAGTACTTGTGTTAGAGGGATAAAATCTGGTGTACAAAAAAACTAAACCACGGTCTGGAAGAAAATAAAGGTATGTGAATCACACAACCTTCACAAAAAAAAAAAAAAACATTTGCGCCTTGTTGTTGCAGAAAAAACTGTAAATGGTCTAAAAAAAGTGATTTTTGTATGCAAAAATGTAAAGCAGTGTGTCGTAATTAGTCAATAAAGTACTCTTTTTGATACTCTCTTCTCTAGGGCTCGCCGTTTACGTGTAAAATGCACTCATTTATATTTCAGTTGTGACGATAGCCTGGTGGTTAGGCAACACTTGTTACACCCAGGGATATAATTATCATGACTGTAACATGGTGGTGTCACGTGCTAGATAATTTTTGGCATGGGCAAAGTTCTAGTAAAAAAAATTTACGTAATTAGGAAAGATGCTACACCGAACTTAGAGTGCGTGGTAGATAAATAAATGCTGAAAACATCAATTGATTTCTACTCTTTTTTTCTAAGCCAATATGGATAAAATACTCAATGACAATCCTAGGTAATGGTATTTGCCAACTTTATGAGTAAATATTTATCCAGAATTACTAATACGCTACGCGTGATGTCTTGCGCCGCTGTTAAATGCACGAGGTTCCGGCGTCAGAGATTGTGCCTCAGAAATTCGTAACATTGGAAACAATGTTGTTTAAAACGTTGGCTACAACTATTGTCTAGGATTGATATTGTTTAATTTTCGCAAATCGGCTTCAAGAAACCTACAGTTATAGATTAATGCTTTTATAGTTAAATTATATACCACTCCCTCTTAAGTCGTATTTGGTGCCACATTATGAAGCAAGGGGGCAGAAACAAAGAAATTAAATTACGTTTCAGTGCAACTGCTAGATTACCCGATTTATCATTTTTGCTTTTTCCTGTTCTCAGCAATTATTTTCCGGTTTCCTACCTATTCCCTTAGCGAGTATTTGTGTTTCCGCCTTCAATACAGTCACCATTATCGAACCAGCGTGCAGCAGAAAGTCAGGACTGTAGCTATAAAGGGCAAGGGAGTAGCAGATGCCGGAGGACGAGTACTTTCATGACGAAGACTTTGAGGAGGCATATAGGGGGAGTATGGAGTATTATCGGGGAAGGAGCTTGTCTAGGGAGTGTACTTAGAGGGGAAGAGCGCCAGAGGCTCTGTGATTGTTAATTAATGCGCGACGTGCCGCTTAGCGGCGGGCGGTATGATGTCTTTGCGACGCCCTGAGCTCTCGAGGAAAATGGAGATCACGTCGCACCCAATAGTCGCCAACTTGTGGAGTTGCGACACGACATCTGTGGCTCCCAAGTAACGCATACGCAGAGACCTGAAAATCGTGTTTTTCCTTTAGTTTAAAAACTAGAATTTAAACAGCAGTAAGTTTGTGGCACTTTTGTTATTTGACACTGACTGATTTGACACCTCCTGGTGTGCCTTGAGCCAACAATGAATAAGTTATTAAATGCTGGCTCAACCATGTATAGGGACATGAACTCAGGAGCAAACTTTCAAAACCAGACATGTCCATCATATCGAGTTGTAGAGGAAAGCGAAAAAACTCATATTTTGTAATAGTTAGTGTGAAAAAAAACATGACATTTAAAATTGAACATTAATATAGTTTATTGTATCCGAAATTATACTTATGTTTAGCTATCATAGTCTACTTATAAAAGGAGTTCTACTCATTTTCAGATTTTTGGACATGTCTGGTTTTGAATTTTTGCTCCTCATTACTTTTCGCGAAAAAGATTTTTTTGACCCAGTTTGTTTCAGTGCCTTATGAGCACGTCTGCTCCTCTGCTTCGTGGTTATTGGCAGCGTGTATTTGTCAAGTGACGACCCTCGTTAGACTACGCCAATCACAATAAGGTACCTGCAACACCAGTTAAAACATCCAATCATTGACCACGTAGCAGAACTGCAGACGTGTACTTGACGCACTGAAACAAACTGGGACAAAATTCTTGTCGCAAAAAGTTCATGGTCCTAACCATGTGGTATCACTGTGTCAGCGAGCAGCCAGTTAACAGTTGGCTGCTTGAGTGCACAGATATTCTTGGAAGCTAGCCTACAGGTCAGTGAACCCTCAAATTTGTCTTGTGTCTACGCATAAGTATGTTGTACGGGGCGGATCAGTATGGACTATGTTAATATCGTATGGATGGTGATAACTAGAGCCACGATTTTATGGCGAAAATATTTTTGCAACATTTGGTTTCAATGCGTTATGTGCACATCTGCTGCTCTGCTACATCGTCTGTGGTTAAATGATTTTACTCTCACTTGCCTTGGCAAATTACAGACGTACGGAGTCACAATCTTATTCTGATTGGTGCATACATATGAGAAACGTCCTGAACAAAGACACGCTGCCAGTAATCATGAAGTAGAGCTGCCGATGTGCACGTGAGGCACTGAAGCAAAGTGGGGCAAAAATATTTTCGCGACAAAATCGTGGCCCCAGTGACAGCTTATGAAATGACCTGCAAAATTTGCGTTGTTGTTTGGTTGCAGGCTAGATTTTTACTGCTCTGCACATACAGGAGGAAAATACGTTGTTCCGTTGGCAACTAACTTGTATGTGATGATGCCATGCATGTGTGTGTGTGTGGGTTGTTGTTGTTGGTGGAGGTTGGTCGCTCTACCGTGAAACATATCGGCATTGTCGGCCAATGGCCGAACGAGCCTACTGTCATTTAAAATCAAGTCCGATGTCAGAAAAGTTTGTGTGTGTGTGTGTGTGTGTGTGCGTGCGTGTATGCGTGTGTGCGCGCGCGCGTGGCGAATGAGGTTACTGGAAATGAAAGACTACTTCCTGGCATGATCGGTAAAGCCAGTATATGCATGTTTGTACGCTGTCCAGCTCACATATTTTGAATGGACGAATGCTATTCTTGACTACGTATTCTGAGACAGTTTCAACGGTTAAGTTTTCCCGTACTTGCAAGGTCACCCTTCACGCGCCCTTGCTCGCTGTCCGCTGTCTTGCATATATCGTACTTGTGGGCGAGTAATAACCGACGTCGCGAATTTAGCACGCCTATTTGCGTTGGCAACGCGCGATGTGCTTGGATTCGCAGTCGTTGAAAGCGCTCGAATGAGCCTGGTTGGCACAATAATAATGCCATCGCCCCAGTCAATGCGGCGCTATTAGCCCTTTAGGAGCGATGAATACACGTTATTTAGTTTACATCCAAACACTAAATCATGTCAACATGGAGAGGGAAGTGGTTTCGTGGAACCATATTGTTCACCAGGCACTACACTGTCCCTGACTAACGTTTAAAGTTCTTTGTCACGTTGTAGGGTATGCTAAGACGAATAAAGCGATACTGTACACCTAGGTTCGCAGAGGCTGGGATGTACCCGTCAGTTGACACGCTGATTGTAGTCTCTGAGGATTGCAATTGGCATTGAAATAGCAACAACTGCGGATAAGGGAGACTGAGGTTTTTATAAGGCTGGTCTGCAATGAAAGTACAGAGAGATCTGCAGCTCCCGCAATACCCGTCTATCTTCGGTATACCCAAACACGAGTCACACATTCCCACAAGTGAGATCTTGGGAGTGATCCTGACCAGACATCGAATCGGAATCGCTTTGGAGCACACCACTGCTGCCCCTCACCCCATCTCCCTCGTTCAACTTAACGAACTGGTAGAGATATTGAATAAGAATAGGAACCTGAAAAATTCGCGTTTGCTTTAAGGGAACAAGCTATAGTTGTAACTACTATAAGTTCATGTTACTTTTGCAGCTGGCCCTAGACTCTTATGACAGTTCTTGGAAGTCGCTGAGCCAATAACAACGTAACTAAATGAAGGTCCATATCACTGTGTCAGTCAGTTGTCTTCTTGAGTACAGAGATACTCTTGGAGGCTTGGCTGAATGTCAGTGAACCCGCGAATTTTTCCGGTCTCTACGCATTGGTTGACTTCGCCACTGCAATTTCTTGCTATTTCAACGCTGACTGCGATTCTCGAAGACCACACACTGCGTGTCAATTTAGGGACACTTTCCAGCCTCGACGACCTAGGTGTACAGTATCGGTTTACTCGTCTTAGCATCTCCTACAACGTAACGAAGAAGTTTAAACGTTATTCAGGGGCACGTATCGTATGAGGAGAGTATCGGAGAGCCAGGGTATCGCACCCCGGAAGCACATCCTATATGTAGGCTTGCGAGTGGCCGTCCGTATGCATCTGCTTGCCCTGGAGGGTGACATTGGATGAGGTCCTACAATGGAGAAGCGCCGGAGTGAGAAGGACGGGTGAAACGGGAGATCTCCGAGAAGACCCGCATGCGAAAATCCGGGGCCAGGCCCCGCCGGGAATCGAGCCCGGATCGCCCTGGTGGGAGGCCAGTGCTCTAGCCACTGCGCCGACCGCAGCACCCCAACTATACGAGATGATGCCCCACTATGCTGACCCGGGGATGGTAGTCACGTAGTCTTCGCTGCAGGCGGTACCAGTTACCGCGCTGCATGAGACATGCAACTCTTCTAGAACCGTGAGTCATGACAGCGACTTATAAAGGTTGCAGCATCAGTTTCGAAACGTGTACGAGCCACCTTCTCACGGCTTACATACGGCAGTTTTCTAACTTTTAAGAATTTAGAGAGCATGGAGTTGTCATCTTACAAGCCGTTGGGAAATATTTTACCATTTGTTGTAAATTGTTTACATTCGGAATTTAAGGTAATGGTTTAGGTAAACATTATTTTAAAAAATATGCTTAGAATGGTGTATTTGAATAGATTTTTGGAACGTAGGAACACCCAGAAAGCACATACATGTTATCATTAACATACTGTAAAGTGATCGGGTCACCCCTTAAAACTGTATTGCTGTATGTTGTGTAGCTGTAAGAATGCGCATGAATTCAGTTCCTGCTGGGTAGAGGTGATTGTGAACTTGATGGAAGTGTGGCCATTTGATTACAGTACAAAATGTGGCAAAAAAATTCGCTTTTTTTGTAACATTTCTGCTGCTGAAATACAGTTATTTTTCTCTTTTTTTTTTTTCGAGGAAAAAAATACTGACGACTGAGACTCTCATCGCCTAAAAATTACTGGAATAGGCCTACAACTTATAAATATGATTATTAAAAAACTAAACATTAGACGTTCAATCTTCAAATAACTTGAATACGTATTCTTACGATATGAGTTATCACTCAAAAATTAGAAAATTAAGGAGCTAAGTTTTATTCAGAGCTGTACCAATTTCAAACCTGCAAATAGATTTTATTTCATGTTTAACAATAGCATCCCATAACTTTATAGTGTAGACTTTTCTCTCTAGTTCTTAAAGTATTTTTTCAAAGAACCATATTAGAGTGATGTTTCCTAACGCCCTCTTTTTCTTCTTTTTTTTTTCCCCAGAACCTTTTTTCTTTATGTAAACAAATAACGTACGGCCGATAGAAGTTAATTCGAATTGTCAGCTTAGTAGGCCTAATACCATTCAAGGAATGTAACACGTATAGGCCTACGTATTTCATGCTCTCAACCAATCCTTAAATATTTTTTCTAGCTTATGAAAATTGGTGTTTTTGCGGCATTTTGAGGTCTGAAAATTTAAAAAGGTATAGGTAGAGACACTGGAAAATCGCGGGAATAGTTGACTGTTTGTTGGGCTCCAACGTGATGCATATAACACTGAATGTTTCATATCAACATTGACTATATCGTTTATTTGTAGCATTTTTTCTCTCTATAACAGGCCCAGTTAGAACTGCACAGCTTGGACACACAGCGTGTGTGATTCGTCCCAAAACTGTTCACACGTGTCGCGGTTAATGTAATACAGTTTATTGGAGACTATTTTAAACATTTTAACGATTTTCCAGTGTCTCTAGGTATAGGTAGACACCTGCAAATGTTATGTTATTATGTTATCTGAGAGCAGACTGGACTCGAAATTACTGTACGGTCATCTGACTTCTGCTGTTGGCCGATAGTGTATGCGACGCGTCTATAGGACTTTTCAATTCAATGACAATGTGAACTGTAAAATGCCCACTATCTTGTAATACGGACTTACAAAGACACAAATGGAGCCAAATAATACATCACGGAATGTGGGTGAGTATAGGCTTGTGGATTCTAGCCTATTGCGAAATGATAATCCGAAATATGTATGTCTCTAGGTATAGGCGTTACTGTTACGTCAAATCATGATAGTGTCACCACTGAATGTCTAATAAATAGGGACCTGAAAAATTCGCGGGTTCATTGATTGATAGCCTAGCCTCCATGAAGAGATGTGCACTCAAACAGACAACTGCTCATTGGCTGCTCGCTGTCGCAGTGAAATGGGCGTACATTTAGTTGCGACTTCAAGGATGTGTCAAATAAGTAGGGACCCTGTTTTTTCGTGAAAAGAATTTTGCCCCAGTTTGTTTCAGTGCCTTACGTGCACGTCTGCAATTTTGCTTCATGATTATTGGCAGCGTGTCTGTGTGAAGAGCCGTATCTCATTTGACTGAGCCAATTACAAAAACTTGCCTGCAACATAACACGGCTGTGATTTGCCTGTAGAATCTCAAGGCTCGTGAGAGATAATATGTCCAATCACTGACCACGAAGCAGAACTGCATATGTGCACGTAAGGCACTGAAACAAAGTGAGGCAAAATTCTTTTCGCGGGAAACCAGGGTCCCTACAAATAAGTCAACGTCCTATTATGGGTGTCACACGAACATTCAGGGGGCCGCGGTCGCCTCCCACCAAGGCGATCCGGGTTCGATTCCCGGCGGGGTCGGTCCCCGGATTTTCGCATGTGGGAATCGTGCCGGACGATGCCGTTGGTCGGCGTGTTTTCTCGGGGATCATTCCGGTGCTGCTACATACTCACCTCATGTCACTCTTCACCAGCGCTATAAAGATCTTGATGTTAAGCGCTGCCCAAAAATCTCTCTCACGAACATTTAGTTACTAGAATTCTAGCTTGTGCCGGAAAGAAAACGCGAATTTTTCAGGTCCCTATTTACATTGCTATCTATTATTTTTTCTCTTTTGAAATTCTGATAAGTAAAACAAATCTGCGATGACGGATATTCTATTTACTTTGCGCTACAGTACAAGCACGGACTAAATAGTAATACAGACGCGAAAAGACGAGGCGGCTCGTTTGATACGGGCGAACTCCGCCGCTTATTGGCTGCTGGAGGCTGCTGACACCAGCCCCGTGTCTGTTTGGATCCTGGATGTTACTACAGGTTTCCTATTGGCCTGGATTCCGGGTAACAGGGCAGTTGCCGTACGATGATTGGCAGTAGGCGTTTCCGCCATCTTGCTGGCCAGGGAAGCCATTTTGCTGGCGTGTGTGACTGAGTTCGTCGTTCTACTGGCTATTTCACTTCTGTATTCCTAAATATTCTGTGGTACGAGCATGGCGGTTGTTTATAATTAGGTCGCAAGCAAGTAAATTATTAATATACAAAAATTTGTCTTTCTGATTACTGATCTGAGTTTGCTGAGGAGAAACTGTGGTATTATTCACGATTCCTTTAAGTGGGCGCTTGACCGAACATGTTTGTTTTAATAATTTTTATTTTTGAACAAGATATGGTTTGTTTTGTAGACATGCATTGTGACTATTTTATACTGTAGTGTAAATTTTTTTACCTTTCGTAGTTCTTTTATACTGGCATGTCAAAGTCCAAATTTGCTAAAACGGTTTTATACTTTAAAGGAAAAACAAATAACTTTCCTAACTCAAATAGTTCACACTGAAAAACGATTTTGTAGGTGAGAGGTCTCCTGAATGAAAATAAAAATAATTGTGCTTTAAAATAAAACAATATATTTAAATTTGAAACAAGAATTATAAAAATTCAATAAATGTTTTACAAATTCATTCAAACACATCTTAACTGTCCCAATCAAATCTTACAACGTATACCGGTATGACTTACATTTCGTGGTAGCTTAAAATCAAAATCGTTTAGTGCCAGCAATCAAATAGCTACTATGTGAAACATCTATATTGTTGCAAGAAACAATTACAGTAATCTTACTTATACTTGTTTGGTAAGTATAAAGGATATTTCAATATTTGCATTAAGTAAAGTTTCAGTGGACATTCCTAATTATGAGTTTTTAAATAAACGGAAAAAAATATTAAGTTTCGCACAGTAGCAAATGCAACCAGTTTGCTTACCCACTCAATAGCAATATACTGAATATTTACAAATAATAAAATAAGAAAAATAAAAAAACTTTCAAGAAAGGAACAGATTTAAAATATACAGTTCTATTCAATGTTTTGTGTAACTTCAGTGGATTTTGAGAGTTTTAAGGTCTCTCACTCCTTACCGCATTATGTCACTCACAATAGAAAGCAAAATTTACCGTTCGTGCGGTGAAATTTAAATTTTAAATCGCAGGTTTATTTTAACACCGAAAATTGCGACACACCTGTACAATCCTTTTACTGGCATGTGCGCTCCCCGTTCCTTAGCTGTAACCATGCTTCGATTATGACAGAGGTTTTTGTTATATACACCATACATAAATTGGTAATTATTATTTCCTTATTATTTCCTAGTATATTTATATTATTATCCACAAAATAGCCTCAGGTAGGCAGCGAATTTAAGTAATGGCCTACAGTTTTGCAACCCTGTACGTACAGCACTGACAAAAATGTACATACAAAAAGAGGAAAAAATAAAACGAAGTATAAACATAATGAACATAACATACAATAAAATAAATGGGGAAAATTTTGGATAGTGACAGTATAGTAAGAAACAGCATGAAAAATTCATATCCACAGTGTTAAACGTTGTGCTATTGATTGTGAGCTCATAATAGCACAGCTTACACAGACGTATAGGTAGTAAGAATAATAAATATATAATAACTGCAATAATTGTAATAACACCAACAACCTTTTCAAGGATGCAAAGTTGTAGTGTCGTTTGTTGACAAGTGATTCATGAAATGATATAAATATTTTAAAATAGGTAAATACTGTGTGCTACTGTCGTGTTGCCAATAAATACTCCGATGTGCACAACATGCAGACCCGTGTCATTAGATGGTATTACATTTTAGGCTAAATGCTAATTAGTAAAACTTGGAGACGTGTAACTTACGTGCTCTTAATAAATCTCTTATTGCAGCAGTTGGCGTTGACGCTGGCCTGTGTATATCGAATTATACTCAGAATTTTTTTGTGTGATTGGATCATTTAACCACCCATGAAGCAAGGGTTAATACAATGAAACATTTTGCGAGGAGGCCGCGGTGGCCGAATGATGAGACCATTCACCTCCCACCAAGGCGATCCGGGTTCGGTTCCGGCGGGGTAGGTCCCTGGATTTTCGCATATGGGAATCGTGCCGGACGATGCCGTTGATCGGCGGGTTTTCTCGGGATCTTCCGTTTCCTCCCGCCCTTTGAATTCCGGCGCCGATCCGTACCCACCCCTCACTAGCGCTAAAGACCTCGATGTTAAGCGCTGACCAAAATATCTCACTCACTCACTCCGAGTATCTTTTTGGGTAGGCTAAGTAAGACTCTTGTAAAGATAACAGTTTTCTTTTTTATAAATAATGGTCTTTTTTTGTATGTTGTTATTTCCTCTCTCTTTTAATGTATTGTGGTGATCTATTACTACTGATTCAAAACACCGGCAGTTTATGTCCATCTATACTTCGGAACCCTGAACTTGTTCCGTAAGTCCCACGAGAGACGATATGCTATACTGATTATCGTTTTAAAGCTTTTAACCACGACCTCCCGCGAATATCGTACTCTTAGTGACAGTCGCGGCCAGAATCAGTTTTATACGCGGCTTCCCGCGAATTTCCGCGAATTGACCCACGAGACGCGCCCACTCTTCGTGAAGGTTGCAGCAGAAATCTCTTTTCTCCGCGACTTCCCACAAACGTCTGCGGCGACGCGCGTCCACCCTTCGCGGAGGTTTCCGGCGGAGTCCCCTTTAACTTTCGCCTTCGCGCCTACGTGGCGAACTCTCCTAGGACCGCCCCCATTTTAACTTTCAACCAATCGCGTATCTCGTGGGTGACGATGACAACAAACCCTGACATTCCTCCGTTTCAATTTATTGTATCTTTTTAAAATTCACACACACTAACATTAATATCCCTTTAAACTTATTTACAATTTTTTTTTAAATTCTGATGAATAATTATAAAGTTAATGTTAAATTGCACAGCAGGGGGGTGGGCGTAACCACGCCTCTCGGTGCCCCAATTTTCAGCATCCAAGCCGCGCGCCCCTATTCGGCTCAAGGCTGTTCGCTCTCTTTCACCCCATGTTTTCCTAACTTTCCCTCCTCTGCTGTGTTAAGCGTCGTTCTTCCGGGACACAATGCCACAACCCTCTGGTCATACTGCGCCTCTCGCCAGTACTCAAAACTAAATTACCCATTAATTACTTTAAACAAAATTTTGCAATTGAGTCACATAAAACAAACATTTCTAATCACAATTCAATTTTAACTGGCTTTCTACGACTTTTCTAACCTAATTTACAGTATTTACAATATATATGTTATTTATTTACGTTTAAGGGCTATATGCCGGTTACAATGTATGGTGCCTTCAACCATCCACGAAACATAAATTGAAACAATGAAACGTATCCTAGTCATTTAGTTTAATTAGGATACTTGTAAAACAAATATAAACAGTTTTCTTACTAAAGTTTTTGTTTACGGTATGACTACTGTATATAAAAAGTAACAGTTGACATCGTTGTGTGTCAAGGCCTGCACTGCCGGACGGCGAAGGCGCCTCGCGGCGGAAGACTGGGGTCATTCACTCCCGGGTTGAGAGGAGAATGCTGATTAGCGCTCTAATGAAGGCCGAGAGTGCTGTCGTACGTGCAGCCCTGCGTGATTTAGGGTCACCGCGACGCGACGGCACGCCAGTCGGAACAACGTCAGATCACCCTGTGTTGTTGTACTAAGTGAACTGGACGCTGGGGTTGAACTAAGGGTACAGATCGTGGTATATATCCTGAAAATGTTTTGTGCCAACATACCCTTGAAAACACTGTAGTTTCTTGCAACATATTTGATTCGGTGGTATACCTCTTGACACTTCGTAACTGTCTGGAGACCAATAACAGGCATAAAATATTACAATATCAGGAGTCTTATCGGCTCTGTCAAATAGGGTAACAGCTCCACGTACAAGCGAAAGCCAGTAATCTTATGGTAAGCCGAACATGTGTTGAAATACAACAAACAGTCAAGTTTTCCCGCGATAAACCATCATCATCATCTCTAACTATAATGGGTCTCGTGGTTCCTAACATAACCTTGATATAACTGTACAGTGGTACTGTTTAAACATGAAACAATTTTTTTTATAGTAGCGAGTATGTGCTCTAGCCGCTAGTAGTATTGCATTTTGTATGGGCATGAAAAATTGATGTTTTCATTTTGTCACAAGTTATAATTCGAACGACTCTATGTAGTATAACTTACGCAATTGGCAATAGATAGATGCACGATTATTTCGCGTATTGATTCTAGGTCAGGTTGGACGTCAATAACGTATACTTCACTGAACTTCTGTGATTAGACGATAGCGGTTTTAACACACATTTGACTGCAAGCCAGTTATAAATAAGGAAACAAGTCGTGGAGATATCACGTGCTACATGTTTGTACTGTTAGAAGCCAATGGATATTCGGCTTCAGCCGGTACACGTATATAACTGAGAAGTCTAGGCTGTTGCCAGATGAATACGCTAAATACTCGTGCCTCTAGCAATATATTAATTGGACACCTCCTGGACGGCGCTGGGCCCAATAGAATGAAGCAGTTGAATGCTGGCCCTATCATGTGGTGTCATTGTCTTGGCGATCAGCCAACGGGCAGCTGCGGTCTGCATGAGTACACAGGTATTCTTGAAGGGTAGTCATGAAGTCAGCGAAACCGCGAGTTTTTTTGTCTCTGGGTATAAAAGCACTGGCTTGTTAGCTAATCTATAAAAATTGCTTATGCAGTCCGCTCTTTGGCGAAGCGTGGTTATGTACATGAATAAATATTAGATCTGACTGTACATTCGCAGCACGGGTAACGTTCACACTACAAGACACAACCAATATACTTTAATTTACTATGACTTGAAGCCGAGTTACAGATAATTATAGACGGTGAAATTTCGCGAATTCAATGACCTGCATGTTATAATCAAATATCCTATGCATACTCAAGTCCCGACCATTTGTCCACTAACTGTTACTCAGTGGAACAGCAGACAATGAACGAATAGACACAGCTTGAGTATGCATAGAATATTTTATTGTAACATGCAGGTAATTGAATTCGCAAAATTTCACAATCTCTACTGATAATACGTTCCTCGCCCCTTGTATGCTACTGACTGGTTTGTGTACTTTTACTTACCAGTCTAATGGTTAAACGGACATTCAGTGTTGTGTATAATTAGGGAGAGGAATTTTTGGTGAAAAGATTTTTGCCCCATTTTGTTTCAGTGTTTTACGTCACACCTGCAGCTCAACTTCATGTCTGTTGACAGTATTTTTGTGCAGAGTTGTTATTCATTTGACTGTGCCTACCAGTAAACGGATAACTGCCAAACATCACGTCTGTCATTTGCGGGTTTAACCTCCACACGCTGGGTGTTACGGCATCCAATCACTGACCACATAGCAGGGATGCAGGTGCGCACGTAAGGCACTGAAACAAAGTGATGCAAAAATCTTTACGCGAAATTTCCTATTTCTATGCATAATCATTACCCAGTTCCAGTTCCTTGGAACACATTCACGCCCTCTTCATGTTTCGTTCTCATACTACATGTCATACCATTTGACAAAAATTACCTCAAGGTTAGGGCACCAGTAACGTTACTGCCAAAACTCTCCAATGCCACTAATTAGGGACTGTAAGTTTTCGCGAAAATATATTTGCCTCGTTTTGTTTCAGTGTCTTACGTGCACACCTGCAGCTCTGCTTCGCGGTCAGTTTTATCGGCAAATCACAAGCGTGTGGTGTCGCAGTTAACCTTGTCCTGATTGGTACAGGCCAATAAGTGACGCCTCTGCACAGATACGCGCTGCCAATAACCATGAAGGAGAGCTGCAGATGTTCACGTAAAGCATTGCAACAAATTGGCGCAAAAATCTTGTCGCAAAAACTTTCGGTGAAGTGGTAGGTACTAAGTTTCAAGTGCAAAAAAAAAAAAAATTAATAATTGCGATCACATTCATTACTGGTTGTTCTCGAGGTAAATCAGTTTTTATGCCAGTATACTACTAATACCATCCGACATTTACATTGTCGCATATATGTAACAGTAATTCCTTCTCAAGGTTGGTTTTATGACTCATGGTGTACGTGTATTTCGCGGATTCATCTGGCAACAGACTTCTCAGTCATATACATACAAAGTAGAATGTCCATTGGCTTCTAACCGTACATGGGAGTAGCATGTAATATCCCTACGAATTATTTTCTTATTTATTATTGACAGTCGTCAAAAAGGTGTGTTAAAACAGCTGCCGTCCAACCACAGAAGTAGCAGTGATGTATACTTAGTTGACGGTTAATCCATGAAATATACTTGCCTATATAATTACAGATAAGGCCAGGGGACAGTTATAGCTACTTAGCTTGCTGCATTGTAAGCTCAACTAGCAGCTTAGTTATATAAACACTTTATGGCCGAACAACTAATCTGGCGGTCGGCGGACAACAGGGACGGAACCCGTAAAGGGCCGCCCCTCCAGAGACTGTTCCAGAAGTATACAACCAAATAAGTGCCAAGTAAAATATTGAAAAAGACTATCTCATACTTTTCCTAGAGCTGTATAAAAATACACATTAACAACACAGTCACTTGTTGCAACAATTTGGAAACAGAAGCTTTAAAATAATATACCTAATTTATTTTATATCAGCACAAATGTTTTCACTTTTAAAGCACAAGTGATTCTTTAAAATATACGTGCACGTAATATAATTAAAATCAGTCATGGAATAAAATATTATGGAAGGATATTTCCCTGTTACACCATATACTAGCGATAGAATTGTGTTAAGATTTCCGTGAAAATAACAACTTTCGGACAGTTACTTTCAATATGCCGATCTGTGGATTCGGGGGACTGGAAAAGTTTAGTCATTGTTTATATTTGCTGTTTAAATAAGTTACTTTTTGTTGCATATTTAAAGCTGTATATAATGCCAACAGATGAACATGGGAATACTCGCGTTTTGATTTGAAAATAATTTTACCATTTGAATATCTCTGCGCGAGAGGTTCATGGATGTTAAAAATATTTTCAAATGGAACGCGAGTATTTTTGAGATTCGGTTATTATAGAGGCCTACATATTATCATATTAAAAATTATAAAAGTGATAGTTTTCCAATTTTGTAGATTTTATGGTTTCAAACCCTTATTTTTCTAAAAACAGTTTTTAATTTTTTTACTAGAAAGTAAAGCATCCTACAGCATAGTGCTATATAAATAAACGCCCGCTGATAAAATATCTACCCGGCAAAACATCTCATCGAATTTTTATGAGTAGTTCACGTTTTATTGACGATTAAGTATTCCAGCCATCCGCTCGATATCGTACCTTTCCATTAACAACCAGCCAGAACTAGTTTTCGAATTATCTTGTAAATAACGGTATTTGTGAATCTTAGGTTCTTAGGGAAGACCTTTTTATAGATAAAGAAATTCCAGCTAACAAAAACGCTTCACCACGATACGTGTTCTAGATGCCGCACGACGAGCGCTCTCGAACGTCTCGGAGGAGCGAAGGTACTATCATGACCAAGACGTCTCGTAACTTCACTTATACTCTGTCCACTCTAAGGTTGCAGCAGAAATGTCAATTGATAATTGAATAAATCAAAGCAATTTAATTATATCGTGATTCCCTCACATTGTAATTGTGTTGTAACACAGTTATGTTGTATTTTTCAATATTTCAAACGGAATTTAGGCTGTGCAAAAATGTTATTGTCATTCACTTGAATGAATTAGCTGCAACCTTAGAATGGATAGAGTATAGCAGCATTGTAAATTGTGCGCAGAGTTCGCGTGCGAATGCGCGTATAATAGGTCATTCGGGATAAAGTGAGCACTGAAAATTTTACCTTTGAAAAATATCACTAACCGTTACTGAATATAATTTAACATTTACTATAGTTGCATTACTGCTTGTATGGTTGGCAGCGAAAATACGCAATATACTTCCGTGTGTTTTCCTATTTAAGTACAACAATACTAATTAATAAAGTTATTTTAAATCAAACTTTATAGATTCGCACTGAGTACACAGTTTATCTTACACCCGCAAACATCAAGTGACGTGTCTCAGGGGATAGACATTTCCCGTCGTTAACCGTTACGCGCGGAAATATGTGAATTAGCTGAAAATAGAACTTTAGTAGCGCTTTTTTGAGTGCTCGCCTTATACCGAACCACCTTTACTCAAAATACCCTGCATCTCTTCGCTGAAATCACTTGTGGTGCGTGTTATCTGCGTTAACTGGGCTGTAGTGAACGAGTACCACTTTGGTTGGTCAGACGGTCTGTTAGCGTGACTAACTGACTAATAAAACGAAGGGCAAGTTACAGAACGTGGGGCGTAAACTTGCTCTGACTGAGATCGGAAAATATGACGAGATCCGGTAACATCCGAGCATCTCCGCCGCACCGGCTCGTCTGTCTCTCCTCGCGCTCGGCGGGTTTGACGTCCGACGACTGGCAGCCCGCTCCTGACGACTTCGTGATCGTGTTGCAAGGTAATTCGAACGTCTCTAGTAACCGGTTGGTTAAAACCAAAATTGATCTTTGTGGGTGAGTATTTGATCTGCTGATGTATACTATTACGACTCCATGTAGCATCGAGATGCTGGCTTACTCGTACACACTGTAAGAAGTTCTCGGTGAGGGTACTCGAAGGAACGGCATCATAATGATGTCTTGGAGCATAAAAGTGGTTATTTGTTCGGCACTGATCGGGGAATTTCGCCAGGATTCGAGCCCTCCCCCCTTCCGATCATGTTCTGTATTTCCCCGTCCTCTGTGACAGTTTACAAATGCCAAACAAAATTTGTTCACATTATAGAAAGACGGGTTTAACACTGTTATTGTAGTTCTTAACATAACTTTTTTTTTTTTTGGCATTTAAACTAATGTAGGCTACTGTACGAGATGTCTTGGGTTCCAATCCTCGCACGGGCATTTACGTTTGAGTCGTTTACTTAAGTTTAAACAGTTTGTAAGCCGTCCCTTACTAAGCCTAACTACATAAAACCGGAGGACGTTCATATTTCCTCTAAAATAAAAAAAGTAATGATAAACTAACCTAATCTAATCTAAACTGTCACGGTTGACGGGGAAAGCGGAGGTGTGCTCAGAACGGACGAGTGAGATATGGCGGCTCGAATCCTGGCGAGCGAAGTTCCCCGATTATTGCCGAATATATACATACGACTTTTATTATATTTCCGAGACGCTAATGGGCTTCACGCCAATGATTTGGCAGACTTCTGAACTGGGCATCTGTAGATGACATATGTCAATCAAACCTTTTGGGATGCTACGACATGCAGCTATACACTTGGATAATTGACGGAATGCGAAAACAGGAGTACACCGAGAAATCCCGTTGGCCAGCGGCAACGTCCGCCACGTTTCCCACGTGCGAAAATTTCGGACCCCCATCGTTGGGAAACGAACGCGGGTAGCCGTACACGTAACAAAACCAAAGTAATTGTACAATTTGAGAACAGCAACATGGAACTACCGTAACAAGATGTACAAGTAGTAGATTTTAGTTTCTTCTTACGCAGAGAGTCTGGCAGTAATGTCAAAACATTTTTAATGGAACCAATACCCATCTTTTGTTCAAACAACGCTAGGAGCAGCACCTTGCAAATGCAAACTGTCAGATGGTTATCAAAATGTATTTTCCATGTGCTTATTGGTATTTTGAGAGCTCCTGTTTTAGTTTTAACTGACACGTGTTGATTTAATTCCAAGAAGTTTATATGTACTATGGATATGAACTTTGAGGGGATGACCTATTTAATGCGAAATATATAGTCAATAAATTCGAAACATTGTACAGTATACTTTCTGTGTATAGAAAGCGACCCGAGTCAAAGTCGCGCGAAGAGAATGTGTCAGTAAACAATTCGCTGTGGGAGAATGTAATTTCCAAGAAAAAAAGTATAAACTGTCTGTTACACCACAGAAATGATGAAAATATCGAATTTCCTTGCATAACTTCCCTTTTGGCATGCATTTCGTTAAGCTGATGCTCACTATCATAGGTTTCAGCATATTACAAAAAAATATTGTTGCTACTACTAGTAACTTATGCTGAACATTAAAATACTTATGCAACGTTAACCCAGAGCTGTCTGGGAATAATTTTTTTATTTACATTCTTTGTAAACAATATATTTTAGTACGTAGTAACAGAAACATGCACAACTATTTAAAATAATATTTCGAGGCTTACATAATTGTTTTAAGGTTTATAATCATGGAAACACTTATTTATTTCAGCTACTATCCCAAATTATAATTTAAATAAGTGCACTGTTTGTTAAACAGACGAGTCAAAACCTACTATATTTAATGTTAAATTTGTAACCAGCGACAATGTAGGTCTAAAGTATGTTTAATGTTAAACTACAATGAAAACAAAAATTTTAACATAACACAGAAATGTTTTACACGGATTCAGGTTAAATAGGCTACTGGTAACATATATGTAAAAATGACAATACTTGTAACGATATTTGAACATTTGTTATATCTTGACCCTTATTGTTTGGTTAATTATAAATTTGGTTTAACAGAAAACAAATACTTTTACTTAGGAGAACAGTACTTTGCCAACTGGCGTAACTAATGATATTACGTTTGTTTTTCTCCATGTGTACGCATTATCTTTTACCATTCCGAAGGTACTGAAACTCACCGCCAGTTTGATTTGATCTCCTTCATTCCTTGCTCTGGTTCCAGGGGCGTCATTTAAGGGGGGGGGGGGGGCAAATGCCCCCCTGGATGTAAAATTTTAAGTGCATAAAATATATATTTTTGTATTTTTGTTTAAATAATGCTAACTTAAGCGCATAAAACTTAAGTTTTATTATTAAAGTTTCTAATTTATACGTGCTTAATTTTAAAAAATATGTAACAAGGTCACTGTCACCGAAAAAAAAATCTGGTTCTCATTTAAAGCGTGTGTAATATGTCACATGGTTAGCAAGGGCAAAGCTGGATCTCAGATTGAGGCGTTCAAACAATAGCTCGAGTATAATTTCCAAACGTTCAATAAGTCACGAGAGTGGCTTCTCGATCAAATCATGGTTACTCTGCACGAGAGTAGAGTAAGCTGATTTTTGGAGGCGAAATATTCCAAGTGGCGGAAGGAAATTGTAAACCCAATGCATAACAGAAAACGCAACGTAGTTAACCTGAATACTTGGTGTTAAAATAAAAACCGAAGAAAAAAAAGCAATAAACGAATATTATATTAACTGTAAATAAAATAACGAATGAAATCTGCTGTTGTCACATTTAGTAAATTATTTAATAAATGTATAAAACATGTAGACTTGATTTAGAATCCAGCATCGTAAGGGTGCTTGCCTATCTGGGAGCCATGGCGTGAACATACTGTTTAACATGTGAAATTATATTAGGTGGTAGTAATTTACAGTGATATCGCTTTCGACAACACATTTTTTTTGCACTGAGAAGAGGCGAATAATGTGGCAGGAATAAACATGTAAAGATGCAATTACGACTTGGCGCTTTATGGTGTTTTTGAAATGAAATTTTTTTATTTATTCATGGTTTTTAGGGTGCTTAAAAACTCCCTAAAATGTACTATAGCAATGTGGGTCTCACCGAGACGAAGAAAATGTAAGTTCGACAGGTGTTAAACCCTCACTGAATATAATTTAACATGCAAACAATACCTGTCCTTCCTTGCACCAGGGGATGGTAGGTAAGGTAAGGGTACGGCACACAATTCGTAAATGATTCAGTGCTAAAAGCACAAGTTTAAAATTGTAGGTTTTTCGAAGCCAATTTACAAAAATAAAAAAGGCAATCTTAGTTTATGCCAAATTTGTATTTCTCGAGTAACGTCTTTCTAAAGAACAATCTCTGACGCCGAAATCTCCAACATTTAATTGCAGCGCAAGAGATCACACTTAACAAATGCATAATTCTGGGTAGATGTTTGCTCATTAAGTTGACAGATATCATTAGCTTGGATTGTTGTTTTATAGTTATAATGACTCTCAAATAAACATGCAGAGTCCAGTTGGAGATTTCAACGTTTATTCATCTTCCACAAACCCTTAAAACCCTGAATTAATTTGCATGCGTTCAGACACGAACAGGTGATAGATAAGTCCTGGTTACGTGACTATGGTAACTCCAGCAGGTTACATGCCTCTGTTAGCGTAGCGCGTGGTGCTGTTTGGCGTCCAGAAGCCGGACAGTCGCGCGCCGTCGTGGCAGGGCTCAGATGGTATAACGCGCCGCCCCAGCTGGGATGCAGGGTCGCTGGACCACATGCGGGCGGTCACTAATTGGCACAATCACTCGCCTCGCGTGCCTTCACGTCGGCGACCGCGGAGACGCCTGACAGACACGCGACAAGTGCGCGCGCTCGTGCGCCATGCGTGATGTCTTCCCTCCGCCGCGACGGGAGGGTCTGCACTCCAGGGCGTCGTTACACTCGCTTGGCTAAGCTGTTGTTTCTGGTTACAACTACCTTGTAATATAGTTAGGATATATTGAGATAATCATACCAAGGAGGAGAAGGCGTAGTCGGTTCCGTTTAAAGTGCGCACAAAAAAATTAAATCCCTGCTAATTTTCTATTTTCAGTCTTTTCGTATCTTTCCGCGCGTAACGGCTTACGATGCGAAATGTCTAACCTCTCTGGACAGTCATTTGATGTTAGCACGTCTAAGATAAATTGTACAGTTGGAAGGAACCTATATAGTTTGATAGAAATAATAATTTATTATATAAAATATATATATGTCGAATCGAGTACATTTTGTTTTAGTATTGTTTCATTTGAATAGGAAAATACACGACTACTTTCGGCAATTTGCTGCTAACCGTACGACGGGTAGGCTAACGTTAGTTAATGTCGACATGCACTATTGGCTTGTGACTTTATTAAAGGTTAAATCGTTAATGTTCACTTTATCTTGACTGACCTATAAATGTATATCCTAGAAAAATAACAAATATTAAATAATAATATTTGAAAACAATATTAAGAAGCCAGGAAAAGTGGTTTTTATGAAGTTTACGTATACAAGTAAACTTTCACCGTGAATATTTCAGCTGCAGTAATTCGTGGGTGTGTTCCCTTCTACATTACTCCATCTATCTGTGGGTACGAATTCGTTACGCAAACGTTTCAGAACCGTAGGCTATAATGTGTGCAGTCGTCTGGGCGTATTGGGCCGCGATTGTCGCAGTGGCACTTACCTACCACCAAAACGATCCTGGTTCGATACCCGACGGGGTCGGATACCGGATTTTCGCATGAGGTAACCGTCCCAGGCGGTTTTATCGGAAATTTCCCGTTTCCCTCGCCCCACTGATTTCCCGTTCTTCTCAATTGCAGGGCCTCATTACGTATCATCCTCCGGGATACGCAGATATCTACTGGCGCCCAATCGCATGTCTGCATTTCGGGGTGCAATATTCTGGTCCTAGGATGCTCTCCTTGTACGATATGTATTTATTATCGGGCTGTGGCGAGGCGAGAGAATGTTAAATTGTATTTAAATATAGCAAAAACACTGAATTTATTGCATACATTTTGGCCAAAAACTGTCAAAATATCATTACTGATAACTCTGAAAATGACAGGAGTTTGTCTGATACTCGTAGCAAGTCTTTCATTAAATGCCTCACTGACACTCGTGGTTTATCACATTTTCGCTCGGGAGCACCCGGAACGGTCCCGCGTAGTCGAGTTCACCCGCTGACCGCTGTGTTAACGCCGCGACGTCCTTCATAGTCGCTTACACGCTCTGTCGCTGTGAGAGGCTTCCCAAGTCGTCTTGCTGTCTGCTGTAACTGTTCACTTCATTGACGCTCAGCAGAGTACTTGCACAGAATGTATAGTAATACAGACGTGAAATGACGTGGCGGCTCATTTGATACGAGCGAACTCCGCCTCTTATTGGCTTCCCGAGGCTGTTGATACCAGCCCCGTGTATGTTTGGCTCCTGCACGTTACTACAGGTTTCCTATTGGCCTTTGGCTGTCGGTTAGCAGAGCAGTTGCCTTACGCTGATTGGTGGTAGGTGTTTCCGCCATGTTGCTGGCCAGGAAAGCCATTTTGCTGGCGTGTGTGACTGAGTTCGCTGTTCTACAGGCTATTTCACTTCTGTACAGGTAAATATTCTGAGGTCTGCATTTTCAAACTGAACTGGTCGCACGGCGTTACGAGCGAATGTTGCCGAGTTGAGGTAAACCCCTACAAAAGTTTAGCAGCGAACGCATGCCGGAATCACATAAGCACAACAGAAGCGACAATACAAAGAAAAGATTTCCGCCAATCAGCACTGAGGTTCCTGTCATGTCAGCGCGCAAAAAATGGCGGACGCGATGCGAATTCCGAGTCGTGATTTAAATTAGCGCCCAAATGTTCGTGAAAGTGTTGAGTTGGTATTAAATTGCGTTTATTTATTTTAAATGACAGATTTTTGTCGGCTATCATAAGAAAATCATAACCTTTTTGAAGCAAACGTATTTTGTGCTATTTCCACATTTCGGAATGCCATAGTCGGTATTTAAAATCTATTAAAAATAAACGAAAAAAATCTGAAAAATTATGGCTGTCATACTAGAGGTTAGTATGTACCGCAATGAACTGTTTACATGTAGTTTTTTTTTGTCGCGCGGCAGCTAAGCAAATGTTCCCGATAACGAAAATGTTTAGTGTTTAATCGCGCCCGTGTCGCTTCTGTCGTTCCTATGTGATTCCGACATCACATTGGCTCACAGATGACTCTTTGAAAGGTCGCAATGGCATTACGTGCAGTTGACCCGACTCTAAGGCGGTAACTGGTGGCTTCTGCACGAACACGGTTGGCAAAACAACAGTTTTTAAAATCAAAAACATTTTTTGTAAACCATTTATTTTACGTTTTAAACAGCTTTAACGTACATTTTAAACAAAACCACGTAGTGTTTGTGTTACGTAAACTTTACAAATATCTTCATAACATTATTTTAGCTGGAGTTGTATTTTATTTTAAATTTTAACATCCATTATATTTACTGAAGTTATTAGTCGTTGCAACAATCATTCAGGCCTCTTTTTTTTTTACTTACTCAGTAAGTTTATTGCATATATGTTCACATAGAGCATATAACATGTAAATGTATCTTTATGGAAGGAACGGGAAACCTGGAAGAAAAATGGAAAATTTAAAAGATATTGTATTCAAAGTTAAAAAAAAAATAGTTTTAAACATGCCAACCCTGTGTACGAACCGTTATTTTGTAGTAGTGATCGAATGTATTACGTACTTTGTTATTGCTCACTTCATGCCATTAACGCACCACGTGAGTAAAGTGCAAGTTAACGTACTAGGTTGAAAATTTCTCACTGCCCAATTATCTTATTTTTATCACTCATAATTTTATTGACGTTCATAGGAGTTGGTAAAGCACAACTAACTATAGTTTTAATAATGGCGCTTTAATCGTTACTTCTAGCAGAAGTATGGTGATATACATTCAGCGGTATGTAGATTATGTGAAAAAGAAATGGGCTCACAATAAAACAATAAAATATTCATTAAAAATACTTTGCTGGAGTTTATATGATAGAAGGTGTCAAAATAATATGATTACCTTACATTAATTTGGAATTGCTTGTTTTTTTATCTTATATATAGAGATGATGGTATATCGCGAAAATGTATTGTGCCAACGGCTTCAAAACGCTGTAGTTTCTTGTGACACATATGATTGCGTGATATACGTCTGGCACAACGTAGCTGTCTTTAGATCAATAAGAGGCATCAACTATTACAATAACAGGATTCTTATTGGTTCAGTCAAATAGGGCAATAGGTTCACGTACAAGCGACTGCCAGTAATATTTTGTTAAGGGCGCCGTTCACCTCAGTTTTCAACGTATTTTTATATTTTTATCAGATATTTTTTTCTTATTTTAGACATAAATTGTGACTAAATCTTCCTCTTCCAAAATTGTTGTATCTCTCATGGTTTTCGTGTAATGAGTTGTAAACGTCAAAATTTGCACTTTACGAGTTTATATACGCCACTAAAACCAGCTGACATACCGAACCGAAAAAATTCACAGTGTATAACATTGTTGTAGGCTATGAAATGACATATATAAAATAAAAATAAATACATTTTTGGATTTTTAAATTTTTTTTTTAATTTTAAATTTTCATTTTAAATTTTAGCATTTTTTATTAATTACAAAAATATTTTATTTTTTGTTTTTATATATGTCATTTCAAAGCCTACAACATTGTTATGCACTGTGAATTTTTTCGGTTCGGTAAGTCAGTTGGTTTTAGTGGCGTACATAAAACCGTAAAGAGCAAATTTTGACGTTTACGCGAAAACTATGGGTGATACAACAATTTCCTAAGAGGAAGATTTAGTCACAATTTATGTCTAAAATAAGGAAAAAAATATCTGGTACAAATATACAAATAAAAAAAGACGTTGAAAACTGAGGTGAACCGCGCCTTTACGCTGAACGTACGTTGAAACCTAGCAAACAGTCAAGTTTTCCCGCGATAAATCATCATCTCTACTTACTTATCTTACATAAGTATTTCTACAGCAACTTCAGACTGCTGCAAACACAGAATAATTTGGCCAGGTGTACGTATCTGCACAAAACTGTACGACAAAAATGATGATAACAGAAGTACAGCTGATCACAATACGTTTTCTTTTATGAGACATAATTGGAATGTCGTCTTCAGGCCGACTTAATGTCCACGACACAGCTCATGCTGGCGTGTTTTTGGTGGTGCATGCGTTGGTGCTTTCCTCTCTGCCCTTTCTTTGGTAAAGTTTCTCTCCAATCACGTTCCACAGCACAAAAATAAAACTTCGTATAGATAGATGTGACGTGTTTGCATTAAGTTTCGAACGAATTCTTGATTTGTTTGTTTATGTTGTTGTCCTGGGTGCACCCAAGTTTGATCGGAATGGAGGATGCACCAATGCACCATTATTTACGTATTTTGGACGTAATAAAACTATTGTAGCCCGATTGATGGTAGTCAGAGGTTGTTGTTACACGTAGATGGCGAATTTTATTTTATATTTTTATTTTAATTTTTTAGGTTATGTGACGTGCCCTCGAACAACACAAGGTCGTGGTAGAGCAATACGGAGGGAAAGGGGGTAGGAATCGTCCAGGGCCTGTTTGAAGGAAGAAACCATCCCAGCATTCGCCTGGAGCGATTTCGGAAAACCCTGGAAAACCGAAATCAGGATGGCCGGAGCTGGAGATCGAACCCAGATCTTCCTGAATTCGAGGCGAATGTTTTACCTGTGCTCCACCGCACTCGCGAATCACTCGGTATAGCGATTCACACCCAATATTTGACATAGTAGTCTATTGAGCATCTAGTCAATCGAGTGATCAGGAGGTTCCTCTACGATCTCTGAGGTCTATCATCCGTAGAATTTTTTCCGTGTCATTATAGCATTGATCATCAGTGGAATATTTACAAATAGGCAATATCCCGTTTTCCCTGCCTCTTCTTTCCGGGTTGATTACTCGCCTCATAATACTCGTAGCCAGCGCTGAAAACCACATGATAAAGATGTCACAGGCTACAATTTCTCGTACATAAAAGCAAAGAATAACATTTTTGTGTTTAAATAAAAATGTTGAAATTTAAAATAAAAAATATAAAATTTCAATATATTTTTTTTAAAAATACAACAAAAAAAATATTTTGTGGTTTAACATAGGTGAACTTGTAGCCTACAACATCGTAATTTATTGTGAATTTTTGTTAGTTAGTTTTTGTAAGTTAATTTTTGTAAGTCAGTTGGTTTTAGTGTCGTCCTTAAAACGGTAAAATGCCCTTACGCAAAAACTATGCGAGATAAAAATATTTTGTAAGAGCAAATTTTTGTCACATTTTGTGTCTAAAATGAGAAAAAAAATCTGATACAAATATAAAAATAAAAACATGGCGATGAAAATGGTTGTAGACCGCGCTCTTTTTTCTCGCTGTTTGGCCGTGATCCCGACAGATGCTTGTTGTCGGCGGGAAACTGGCGTATAAACGGCGGTGGTTGAGAAAGCCGCTGGTAATGCGGGCGCGTCGGACGATGAGGTTTGGCGCTTCGTCGCGTGGTTCGGCGGGAACAGCCGGCGGCTGACAAACGCTCGAGCAGTTAACGACTTGGTCGGGCTCCAGCCGCAACCGTGGCCAGCATCCTTGCTGACGTGATCTCCCCTTCCCCTAGCCACCCCCCCCACCCACCTCGTCATCATCGTCGCCAAAGTGACGTGGTAGTTTCTCAGTTACGCGGGCGCGCCGCATTACGCGAGCATTGTAAAACCTTCCTTCAACGGCAAAGGTCACAGTCACGTCTTTTTCGTTTTTTTTTTTTGTGCTGCCGCGCGTCCTGACAAGTTTACCAAAAAAAAAAAAAAAGAAAGACGCTATTTCCTTCTCAAGAAAAAAAATTGGGTTCCTGGCATATTTTTGTGTTCTATTGCCAGGGTTGCGCAAGTTTGGCGTTACTATCTGACAGCTGATTAGACTCGGGGGAGGGGTGAGTGTTAGGCAATATTTAATTGTATTTTCAGTTTATGAGCCATAACATCTATTCAAATTATATTATCAAAGTTTTCTCTTCGGCAAAGCAGAGGATGTATTCTTGGTAAATTGCTTGACATATAACAATGTAATATTTCATTAATTTGTCATGCATAATCGTTGCAAGAGAATTATAGATTAACTATCAAGAATTCTCTTGCAACAATTCTGCAAGACAAAACAATGAAAGATTACAGTATTATTTATGTCAAGCAGTTTACCTCTGCTATGTCGAAGAGAAAATTTTGATAATATGATTTGAATAAATGTTATGGCTCATAAACTGAAAATACCTTCAGTTAAATTGTCTAACACTTCTTAAGTTTCTGTGTGCTCATCTGACTTCTGCCATTGGCGGATAACTTGTGCAGGGAGCCTAATGTACAGGATGGCCCAAAAATCCCGCATCATAGGAAGAACATCTGACACTAAATGTGTGTGAAGTAAATCATAGAGTGTGTCAGATATGATTGCATGAAACATCAAAACACAGCTGCAGGCAATCATGCATGTTCCACAGAGCAGGATATTCTCGACACGGCCTTCAATAGTCAGCATGGTTCACCTGCAGCATGAAGAACACAACTTCAAAACAACTGCCTATGATGCGGGACGTTTGGGCCACCCTGTACTTTTTCAACCAATGATGTAAGGTCAGTTGTAAAATGTCCATTATATTCTGTACTGCGAGCACACAAAGATACGTAGGTCTGGAGACAATAACGTCACGAAGACTGTTCGGGTGAGTACAGGCCAGTGAATTCCGTACTGTCGCCAAATAATAACGCGGAATTTGCACATTTCCAGCCGATTAGTGTTTACACCTTCAGTGTCAACTTTTATTACGAAACAGCCTAGACTGTCGGGGTGCATTTGATTTTACAAACACCCAACGAGTTATGGAAGCTTTGGCTTCCGATCTCGCGACAGCACGGCCTCCAGGGCATATGAGCAATCGGCTTTGGCGGCGGCGGGCGGTGTGTTGTTGCCAAGTATGGCTGTAGTTGTCTATATGATCAGATACGTTAAATATTGGTGTTTTGTTTTGAGCACAAGCTAGGACTCAAACCACTGTAAATGTGTGTCCCTTTTGATTTGGATCTTGGCTTACTCAGACAAATAACAACTTTTTTAAAGAATTTATTTCGACTTTTACAAAAACTCTGTACAAGAACAAAGATTTTCCTTGTAAAATTGTTTGTAAAGTTAAAAGGTTTTTCTTTGTAAAAAAAAAAAAACTTTGCAGTTTACCAAAACCACGGGTATTCCGGAAATTATATAGTTATACACAAATCACATACGTTTACATGCATTTGGCTGGAATAAAATCAATGTTCATATTAATCACGAGTTATAAAATTAAGAAAATAGAGTTAATTTATTGAACTGGGCTTTTATTACATACAAAGAAAAAAAATAGAGGTAGTCTAGGAGCAAGGTGCGTGCTCAACCAGTGCAAGGCTGCAGGTTCGTATCCTGGTGCGTTCGCGGGGATGTAGGTACTTTCTCAGAATATTTCACAATATAATTGTTTAATAGTTATTAAGTAAATAAGTTCAGTTTCATGATCAGACTAAATTTATAGACTATTTCAAATTTTAATTTTCCTTTGCTGCACCTGCAAATGCTTTACAAATTTATACATAGTATTTTTTTTTTTTTTACAAAAACAACCTTGGTGGTATTTAAAATGAATTTCTTTGGCAACTGAGTTTCTGAGGATTTTCCTTGTAAATGTACAATTTTTTTAGTATAGTGGCTTGCAAAGAGTCCTAAAGGACCAGCCAAATTGTAAATATGCGACTAACAACGAAAGAACGTCGAATACGCGGCCACTAAGTCGGAACATAGAAAATCGTCCTTGGAACATCTGTATTATTATTCTACATCACAAGGGTGTGCTTTGACCGCGTCATTTCCGACAGAAGTTAAAAATTCACGTGGTCTCCTTCCTCGAAGACGCAGACAAGACCGCTTCGTTAGCTTCATCAGAATTAATCAGCGTTCATTCTCTGGCTGTACGAGTTATCCCGTGTTCTCTTCCTCGACTTCGCCTCAGCGTCAGTGGAGCGGGGCGAGACCTCCTTAATAACACGCCAGAAGTTGATCGCATGTTTGAAGAGAACTATTCGCTGTTGAACCTCTTGCCCCTTGCTCTGTTGACAAAGTTACTGACGTGACAAGCAAGCAGAGAATTTTGTTCCGTTATCCCCTTGAAACTACGCACCAGTCAAGTGATATCCACACGACCTAATTTCACAGCTCTTGTGCGATGCTGTGTTTCTGGTAGCGAACCGAGAGGCACCATCAGTGAATTGTCTTTGAAGATGACGAACGGTTTGTGTTGACGTCAATCAGTTCATAGCTTCACTGCCTCTTAGAAAATGGCTCGCAGTCTGAAGGACTCGCGTTCGATGGCCTGTCTGGCTATCCTGACTTCATTAAGCTTTCCTGGGTTTTCCGAAATCACTAGCTTCAACAAATTTCTGTTATTTTTGTAACGGTTCTTTAATGCATGTTGCTGTGGCTTTTTTTCCTGTTATGACTAGGGACCCCTGTCTTTCGCGGAAATAATTTTTTCCCACTTTGTTTCGGTGCCTTACGTGCACATCTGTAGTTTTGCTTCGTGGTCAGCGATTGGATATTTTAACTCTCGCGAGCCTTGGGATTCTACGGCAAATCACAAACGTGTGGTGTTGCAGGAACGCCATTGTAATTGGCTCAGTCAAATGAGATACGGCTCTGCTAACATATACACGCAGGCAATAACCACGAAGCATAATTGCTAGGGACCTGAAAAATTCGCGTTTTCTTTTACGCACACACTAGAATTCCAGCAACTATAAGTTCGTGTCACTTTCGCAACTGACCCTTGACTTATTTGAAGCTGGAAGCCTCTGAGCCAATAATAAAAATATACCTCAATGTGCCCCATTTCACTGTATCGACGAGCAGCTAATGAACAACTGTTGTCTGCTTGAATACACATATATTCTTGGAGGATAGCCTACAGGTCTGTGAACCCGCGAATTTTTCCTGTCGCTAATAATTGCAGATGTGCACGTATGTCACTGAAACAAACTGGGGCAAAATTCTTTTCGCGAAAAACAGGGATCCGTAGTTATGAATTTCTAAACTGATAGTTCCTCCTGTAATGACCTCGTTGTTGACGAGACTTTAGGCCTTACTTGCTACAGGTAGTTAGGGATAAAGTGAGTTCTCAAAAATCCCTGCTAAAGTTCTATTTTCAGCCAATTCGTAACTTTCCGCGTGCAACGGCTAACGACGGGACATGTCTAACCTCTCTGGACACGTCACTTGATGTTTGCGCGTGCTAGATAAATTGTGTAGTCAGTATGAATATGTACAGTTTAATAAAAACAAGTTTATTAATTATATTAAATACAATCATGGTGATTTATGTTGATTTTGTTTGTGTATTGTTGTACTTAAATAGGAAAACATACGGAACTATATTGCGTAGTTTCGCTGCCAACCATGCACGCAGTAAGGAAACTAGAGTTAATGTTGAATTATATGCAGTAACGGCTAGTGATATTTTTCAAAGGTTAAATTTTTAGTGCTCACTTTATCCCGAATGACCTATAACCACAGTTGTTTTGGGCGAAAGTCACTGTGCATAATACAGTAAAGGTAATGTTTGATAAATTACAGAATTGTTTTGTGTTCTAGATCGTACTGTAGTATGGACGTAGGCGTTTTAATTTTCCTTTGTATTGTCGAATATACCGAGCGAGGTGGCGCAGCGGTAACATGTTGGACTCAAATTCGGGACGGCCCGGCTTCGATCCCCGGCTCCGGCCATCCTGATTTCGGTTTGCCATGGTTTCCCGAAACCACTCCAGACGAATGTCATGGCCGAATCCTGTCTCAGCTTCTGTCCTTGTGTAAACGTCGCGTGTAACCGTCTCTAATGACCTCGCTGTCGACAAGACGTAAAGCCCCGATTGCCTTATCTATTGTCGTATACCGTTTGTGAATACGTATTTATGAAAATATGGTCTTTAGCAACAGAAATATGAACAATAGTTCCACTGTTTATTGTTACTTGAGTATAGTATGGAAATTCCTTATTAGGCTACTCGAGACAGAAGTTTTCGCGAAAAGATTTTTGCCTCACTTTGTTTCAGTGCCTTACGTGCGCACCTGCATATCGGTTTTGTGGTCAGTGATTGGATGCCGTAACACCCAGCGTCTGGAGGTCAAACCCCCAAATCAGAGACGTGTTGTGTCGCAGTTATCAATGTACTGATTGGCACAGTCAAATGAATAACAACTGTGAGCTGCTGGTATGCACGTAAGGCATTGAAAGAAAGTGGGCCAAAAATCTTTCCGCGAAAATTTCCGGTCCCTACTTATTACTCTTCTTAACATATACCACAACAGTTATGTCCAAAATATATGCATTACTGGGCGGCAATCTTTTCGAAATGCATAATAGCCCAGGTTGGCGCGGTGGCTAAAGCACACTCGTCCCTAACCTAGGCGATCCGGCTTTGATTCTCGGCGGGGTCGGTTCCCGGATTTTTCGCATGTGGAAAACGTGGCGTTTTTTTTTCCAGGGTTCGTTTCCTCAGCCCTTCGCATTCTTCCTCTTCTCAATCGCAGTTTAATATTTCAGGGAGAGGCATAGGCAGGCCTACGGGCTCTTAGTCAGACTGCTATCAGGGCATGGTATTGATGCTCTGCCTTCACTGTCAGAAAAGTATTGTTGTAGGTACTCTTCGTTTGTTAAAATAGGGACAACACTCCAGATTGGTTGTGGGTACTATCTTAACTGTTACAGAAGCAGTTTGTTGTGTGAATCACAAAAATTTCATAGACCATATATATTTGACAGAAAATATTGTTATTCTTACAGTACAGATTGTTGTACGAACAATCCGGATAGTACCTACAACAGTACATTTCTTTCAGTGTTCGGGTATCTTCCCCATTCTATATATATTTATTTCGAAATACATAAATTACCACAGTCATGAGTTTCGGAGTGTTGTCACCATGCCAGATTCTGACTAGGCATTTTCAAAGCCGACGAGGCTGCCTGCTTTCGTCCTTTCCCTTCACCAGTCGTTGGTCAGTCCCCGCTCTTTGATCGTTTGTTGCATAAATAGTCATGTATTGGTAGAGTTGTATGCATAAATTGTCCAGTCAGCCTTTGCGTGCGTCGACGCGACAAGATTCCACCGTAATTGGAGCAGGATATGACATTTGGCGAATATTGAACGGAATTTATATTACAGAGACGCTTCTCGTATACGATAATTTACGCAGTGGCGTAACTTATGCCTTCGCAGACTTCGCAATGGTTGGGGAAATGAAAAAGGGGAGGGGTGTTCTACGGTGAGGGGTCTAGATGATACCTTGCGGTTTAGTGTGCCAGAGTACATCATATGAGATGATGGTATGTTGCGAAAATGTTTTGTGCCAACATACCCTTGAAAACGCTGTTTTTTGCAGCATGTATGATTGGGCGAGTTACATCTGACACAACGTAGCTGTCTGCAGACAAATATCTGGCATCTTTAATTAGAGATTATTATTGGCTCAGTCAAATAGGACAGCAGCTCCACGTACAAGAAAAAGTCGGTAATCTGTCGTTGAAACCCATCAAACAGTCAATTTTTCCCGCGTTAAACCATCATCTCTACCCATCACCAACGACCGGAAAATTTCGCCGGTTCACTGACCTCTAGTCTAGTATCCAAGAATATCTGTTTACTGAAGCCCTTACTCAACGCTGAAGCACACACTGCTGCTCATTGGTTGCTCGTTGACAGTGATACCACGTGACTGGGCCTGCATTATTTATTTGTCTCTTTGTTGTTGGCTTAGCGCTCGACAGGAGGTGTCAAATAAGTCACTCATGAATAGCGACCCCTATTTTTCGCGAAAAGAATTTTGCTCCAGTTTTTTTTCAGTGCCTTACGTGCACATATGCAATTCTGTTTCATGGTTATTGGCAGCGTGTCTGTCTGAAGAGCCGTATCTCGTTTGACTGAGCCAATTACAATAACCTTCTCGCAACTCCACACGACTGTGATTTGCCGGTTGAATACCAAGGCTCGTGACAGTTAAAACATCCAATCGCTGACTATGAAGAAGAACTGCAGATGTGCACGTAAGGCACGGAAACAAAGTGAGGCAAAATTCTTTTCGCGAAAAACAGGGGCCCCTACTCATGAATCAAATTGCGAAAGTAAAACGAGCATACATTCGTTTGAATTCTAGCTTGTATACAAAATAAAATGCCAATTTTCCCAAGTCCCAACCCATTACGCTACGAGACGTTCACTTACCAAATTGTAACCATGTTGTATTTTTTGTATTGTACTTACTGTAAGTGTATTTGTTTTGTATAGTTATATTAACTTTCATATTTGTGGGAGGAGACTTAAAATACATCTGAAAAACTTGACTATACCAAAAACAACTCAAGACGTCTGGAGAAGCACAGTTTTTCGGCAATGATCATAGATTTCTGGTCTTGTTTTTTCCCGATAGTTAGAATTTATGAATTCAACGCTGTTATGGCTCTGCCCACGTAAACAATCACAAATTCTATTGTAATTTTGAGTGCTCGGGGTTAAACGCAGATAATCAAAACTATTCAAAAAGTCTCTCGTTCACTTTGCGCTTTATACTGTCGGTTGTATTAATTCGCGCGTTAGGAAAACCGCACCATTTTTGTTTGGGTGGGATTTCATTCCTCCCACTTACATTTTCATTTCGTTTTGTCACTCGTACCTGCAGTCCCATTTAAATGAGGCGTTCTACCGACAACGGTACCAGCTGAGCATGACTTTTGTCTAATTTCCTTACTCTTGTCGCGTGACCGTTTGTAGACCTTCCGGTAGTTAAGTTACAGGCCAATTTGGCAGACATATTTAATAATTGTTTGGGTTGTGTGACGAGAAACATATTTTATAATGCATGGTAGGCCCTACCGATTCTTAAAATACTTATAATCTCGAATTGTAGAACTAATATTATTTTTAATATCAGAAAAATTGTTTTGTAAACCGGATTTGACGATATTCTGAGTGATAACAAAAGGCACTTGCATTAACTGCGCCACTAAAAATATGTCAAATAAACGAAATAATCATTATTTTGCCAGAACATTTAATCAGATTTGAATTTTTTCCCCCTTATCAGACAAAGTTATAATGAAATTTGTAGTAGCCTACAGGTTTAACAGAACTGTTGCAAACATTTTTTTAACGTCGCAGTCACTAGAATTTCTGGCTAAATTACAAAGAAAATACAACTGTATGTTTTGAGCTTACCAAACATAAATTGTATGAGACAGAAAGTTTTTGCCCATCAAGTAACTGATTCCAGTAGAAACCGAATGTTGCTCGATTTAAGATAAAAATAAGTTCTTGCTTTGGCTTTCTGGTTTTCAATATATTTTGTCATGGAATTTTTGTACGTCAAAATGAAAATAATGCCGACCAATTTCTAAAGTGTCTTCTTTCTTTTCTTGCAGATGAACGTGAAGATGTGCAGAAGAAAACGTTTGCGAAATGGATAAATTCCCAGCTATTAAAGGTAAGCACTTTCTCCATGCATGGTTGCTTTCCATTTGGATGTTTTGTCCCGAAAATTATTTTTGGACTCTGAAAATATAAACCAGGCTTATGAAATAATGCTGTAAGATAATTAAAAGCCCTTGCAAATATTTACTGGTAATTTTTTCTGAAATATATATCGACGAAGTGGCCGTGTAGGACGCCAACATCTTCCGCACTCACTTTTACTTCTTTCTCATAATCACGACGACCCTCACCGCTTAACTTTTGGCGGGGAAAGGTCCCCAGTGTCCAATTACCCTAAGGAACGCTTTCCAGCCAATGGAAACCCTGAACTACCCAACTCCGCCCCTGGTGAGCAAAACGTCGCGCTATCGTTGACCATATTGATTTTTCTTAACTTTCATTTTAAGCTGAATTTTTTTCACATTTGTTTATATAATCTTGAATACCAAATCTTATTTACATTATCCTTCTATACATTTGATGAAACACAAAGAATTAAGCAAATAATTAAAATTAACACCTCACTGCCAGGTTGTTACAGAGGAGCTGCGGCAGAGTGGTGGATGCTGGAAAGAGGAGGAAGGGGGCTGCCGGTCCGGCAGACCGCCCCCTCTCTGGACTTCGAAGCACTTTGATTTTCATTTACTATTACTAAACTAATCCTAAACTAATTTAATATAATAATACAACTAAATTACCATTATATTAATTACCATCGTGTCAAGACGGGTAATTTAATACCCGACATGAGGTATCTACAATTCTAAATGCCCTTTTTGCCCGTACAAAACTACTTATATTTAGTGGTATAAAAGTTGCACTTTGGCTCGTCACAATTTTCTCGAGCCGTATTACCGTAATGTTTCTGGATATTTTGTTTACAATTTCTTAATGCAAGAAGAATACATTCCGTAGAAAGTGATGTATTCGTTTGCCATGCGAGGTAGGAAAAAATGACCAACTATGTTCTTATTAATTCTCTCTCTAAATCACGGAGATGTGTTAAGTTCTTTGAACTCTTCAAAGCAGGTTTGTCACTTCCAGCTAGGCTGACACTCGGCGCGGGCGTGAGAGAACAGTGCTATACAGTTTATTTTTAAAAGCCGAGAAGCATATGGAGCTCTGTAGCTCAGTTTTTTCGTCGCTGTTATTTGTTTATCATGGCTTTTTATCGTCTTCACGCTGCCTCGGCGTTGTAAGCTGCATGGAAGTGCACGCACCAAGTGTGGAGTTTGCGACGTCGTCGGCTTATCTTGCGAGTCCACAGAATAACGAGGCAAGTGTTATGAAAGTTTTTTTTACTTCGTCTGTTATGAATCTCTGTTTCAAAAGTTAGCAGGTTTTGACAGTTCTTGTCTTAGGAAGGTGGCCGTAAACTGGGTTAAACAAAACATGTTTTTTTCTAGAAAATCACGTCATTACGGAATCGCTCGTATGAATTTTCCGTAGAAGAGATCTAACAAATTTCGGTCTTCGTACTTGAGACAGACCTAATATCATTGCGTGTTGCAGGCACAGAAGCGAAAGACGAAAGAGCTATTATGACGCGCGCGTCAGTTCCGAATTCATATTATTGGCAAGGCAGTAAACTGGTTGCGTATTGTTTCAGTTGTACCACCGCACGGGACCCTAATATTTTATTTGTGGGAAGTTAGTACCAAAAACCCCTTAGTTAGTTTCTTATCAATCTGAGCAGGAGATTTTTAATATAACTGTGCAAAATTGACTTTCTCAGCCATGTTGTAGATCTCGGAAACAGTTCTTCCAATACGCGTGATGTTTTAAAATTACTTTTTAACCTCTCTTATAGGTGATTCGGAATAAAGTGAACACTCAAAAAAGCCCTGATTAATTTCTATTTCCTGCCTGTTCATATCTTTCCGCCGATGTTAACACAAATAATGCCACGTGCTTTTATTTACATAGGGCCGTGCAATGTTTACAACTACATTAAACTACTCCTATAAATTTTAGCTACAATATCTACTCATTAAATGCACGGG